>VMDO01014841.1:0-53188 GCA_007922755.1 Pedetes capensis | reverse complement strand
AACAAGATAGAAACAAAGACCACTACAGGAAAAGTTTCTATCTTAAACAGAAATGGAACCCAAGGACATATAGAAAAATACTATATAGTAAAAGATAGAGAAGACTTGGATGGGAAACTTAGATGGGAAGGGGGGAGGGGGGAAACATAGAGGAGGGTAAGGGATAACCTATATGAATAATGCTTATCAAATTGCATATGAAAATTGTCACAACGAAAAGCATGTCAAAATGAATCACATTATGATGTACATTAAAAATTTCTAATAAAAAAAAGGAAAATCAGGAGTATGAATACAGGAAAAAAAAACAAATAAAGAAGAAAGGCTGATATATTAAAAAAAAAAAAACTGTCAAAGCCTCCTGGTATATGACGATAAACTCAAATTGCCTTAGCTTATACTAAAAGACCTTCAAAATCTGTCCCCAAACTATTTTCTAACCTTAGATCTCACTACTTCCCATCACAATGATTGACTAAGTAGAATATTTTTACATATTTTTAAAGCTTAGGAAGTTTTTAAATTTTCAAAAATTATTCATATTCTTAAAAATCTGCTTCAAATTTTTATTTAAAAATCCTGCTTACTGAAATTTAGCTCTGTTGTTAGAGCACTTCTTCTGCCGCTCTGAGGCCCTAGACTCAATCCTTAGCACCACAAAAATGGCAGGAGTACCTTGCAGCTCACTCCCCAAACAATCTCAAAACAATCAGCTGTAGTAAAGCAAGGAAGAGCAGAGAAACACTAACATAGTGCTCGGCATGGCAGAACATCAGGCAGTGTTTCATTCTGTTGTACGTATTGCCACTATGAGTTGGACCTGACTCAACAGCAGCTAACAACAAAACTTACTGAGATGATGAAATGTCATTTCAGACATTCAGTGTGCTACACTTCAGCTGAATTGGGGGTTTCAATTAATCCAGATGAAGGAAAGATTAGAATGTATCTTCCCTGAAATCTTAGATTTACAGCAAAATAGTTCAAAGGTTATTGTTACACTCAGTAAGTAATTGCTATGGTTTGGATATGGTTTGAATATTTCCCCTCAAAGTTTCGTGTATGGGGAAGCTGGGCCCTCAGGGAGGTGGTATTGGGAGATGGTGGAAACCTGAATAGGTGGAACCTGGTAGAAAGTTTTTAGGTCAACTAGAGGCATGCCCTTGAATGATTAAGATTAAGATTATTTTCAATGGAGGCTCTTATTTAGTTCTCTTGAGAAGATTGTCATAAAAGCCTGAGGCTGGCCCCACCCAGCTCTCTCTGGCTTCTTGCATGGTAATGAAATCACTTATCCATTGTGTTCCCACACCACTGCCATCCACATATGATGTGACACAGTCAATAGGGCCCTTGGCAGAACTGAGCAGATGCAGGTAGCACACCCTTGAACTTCCAGAACTGTGAAGTAAATAAACTTCTTCACTTTTCAAAGTTAGGCTGCTAAGATATTTCATTATAATATCAAAAACCTGACTAACACAGTAATGAAACTTTTTTTGGTCTTTCTCTTAATATTTCAATAATGGTATGAAACAAAATTATCTAATTCTATTTCATGTGTTTTAAATTCTTATGCACATGATCTTATTTTATCATGGATTGTTGACAAAATGACAGAAATCTACAGCTCTTCGTATCCTGAGTAGAAAAGTGTTCTTTGAACAGCTGCATAATACCAATAATTATCTTGGTCAGTTTCAGTGCAGCAAAGTCAGGCAGCTAGCATTTAACTTCTAGGCTAAAAAATAGTCTGCATAATGAAATGTAAAATAGAAATGCTCTCTCTCAGACTCAAGAGCAGCTCATTCTCTTTCCCTGGATAGAAAGGAATTAGAAAGTGCAAACAGCTGAGGGTTTGTAACAGCTGTAGAACAACAACTCGGGTTGATACTAAGCTACTCTCCAACCACAAATTTAAATATAGCTACATGAATTGATATGGACAAAAGACTTCAAATAATTTATATTGGAACTTCTTGAAATGCATCTATTATCAGGGGTTATAATAAAAATATTTCTGTAAAATTCCTTAGACAAATAATGTGATGAATACTATCTAATTTTTAAAACTCCTTATTTCTGTGCACATGTTAATGTCAAGTAAAATATTCTGAAATTCTGCTCTTTCAAGTAGCTCTTTCCTATGCTACAAAAAAGCTGAAAAATTAAATATAAATTATATTTTCTTGAGGAAAATATATAAGCAATTGAAAAGAATCAGGTGCACACTGGCTTCAGACCGTACAGACAAAATTCTCTTAGGGAAACTATACTTCATACAGAGTCCCAAAAAGAATGAAGGCAAGGAATGGGGTGAAGAGAATAAAAATATAATGTCTCATTTTAGTGGTTGATGCTAAAATTTACATAGCATCCTTTAATGAATGTTTGCGTTTTTCATGCTCTGTGTAATGCACTACCCTTTGCCTGGTGTCAAAGAGAAAAGGCACAGATTTTGTTCCTAGATGATTATAGTCCTGTTAAAGAAGCCATATTCTTTATTTAAGAATACATTTATGTATATTTAACCCTTAACCATGTAAAAACAGAAGACTCAGAAACTAAAATTTGCTATTTTTTAAAATTCCTAATTGTCACACAAATGTTTAATCCATGTAGTCTTTGTATGTCCTGACTGGGGGCAGGTGCCAGAGGTGTGGAATTGTAGCATCTGCCTCCGTCCAGGTAAGTACCTATTTGTGTGACCCCATGATACCAATTACTAGTTTCATGTTATTTTCATATTTTATGATTGATCTCATAAAATTATTGATTTTATAATTTTAGGAAAACTGCATTATAAAACAAGAAGAGAAAATTTTGTTATTGTAGTTTTAGTTTGATTTTATTGTGGTTTTTGAAACCTGGGAAACTAGAATTTTGTAAATGCATTAAGAAAAATTTCTTAGTTTTGATAATCTTTGTTACACAAATAAATGTTATGTTAGTAACTTTTGAAAGATGTTTTAGTTCATATGTTCTTAGCTGCTGTCAAGTCTTGTCTGACTCATAGCAACCCTATGTACAACAAAACAAAACTGCTTGACACTGTGGCATGCTGGACACTATGTCTGTGCTTCTCTACTTTTCATAGGGTTTTCAATGGCTAATGGTTTCAAGATTGCTTCCAGAGTGGGCTGCCCAGTTTCTTGCAGTAATGAAGATCGAACTCACAATCTCCGAGAGCACAGAGTAGCTCTCCACCAACTGAGCTAAACCCCAGCCCTTTTGTTCATGTAGTGATATAATAAACCTTAAAAACATCTTAAATAACAGAAAAAGTTTTTGGAGGTGTCTTAGATGACCCTGTGAGCCAACATCTGTCAATTAAGTTGATGATATGAGTTAAGGGCTACAAAAAAAATTAATAATACTTGAGGATCATCTAGCATAACAGAAATCATCTATAATAATTATGTAGATAGTAAAATAATAAACTCCTCAAGCAGATTTAGAGAGAAGGGAAATGGTTTTTCATGCAGCAGCAAGTGTATGAAAAATACAGACATGAATGAGGAAAATCTTTCAGGCTGTTTTTAGTTGAAGTAGAATGTGCCCCTCCTTCAATCTTATCTACTCCTTTCCCTCTTGCTTATTAGGTTCCAGGTCCTTTTGGTTCTTGCCTCTAGTGGTTGCTGGTAACTCAGGGCTGAGACATAAGCCTTGAAGTTCTCAACTTGAGAGGAAGCACTATTTAGCTGCTGGTGGTGATACCTCTAACAGGATGCAAGACAGCAGGCTCTAAGAATGCAGAGAAAGCTGGAGTGCTGGAACTCACCTTCTGCTGCTTACAACTCTGTCAATCCCACTTACAGTCAAGGAATCAGAGCACAGAGAAGGTAAGCAATGTATCTAGGGCCTTGTGGCTAGGTTCCAATACCAGCAGTCAACCTTGGTACACTGCAGGGCCTCTCTAGACATGTCATACATTGCACGCATTGTCACATCTCAGTTAAATTACAGATATCTGTGACATTAGATATTATCTTGGGAAAAGAGAAGAGGATGGGTGATATGACTGTCCCTAACAGACTTTCACTAAAAGTCACCCTCTATCACAAGAGAATTAGTAACCACAGGACTTCCAGAAAAACAAATAGACTTCCTGATTTTAGAGTTAATTCAGAGTTTAAAGCTTTGACTTGAGACTATCAAATCACAAAGATGTTATTAGAGAAAGTATTAAAATAGTGTTTCATTTCAAATGAGGATCTACTTTTTCCACTGAGAAATGAAAGCCATGTTTAAATGGAAGGTATTGCATTTTTTAATTGACACATAATAATTGTATGCATGTATGGGATATAGTGTGATATTTCCATACAAGTGTATGTTATATGATAACCAAATCATAGTATTTAGCATATCCATCACTTTATACATTATTACTAGTATGGTTAAGGGTAATTCACAAATTGGGAACTAAATTGCCGTTTAGGGAATTACTGCCAGAAATGTGGACCAGTTATGAGAGTGAAGATAATTTTCATCACTGATGAAAAATATATTGAATGTAATTTGACATTTAAAGCACAAGAGAAGTCAAATTCAGTAAATTTATTTTAAATGCAGTAAATAATAGCTAAATGAATGAATGTACTCTCCCTTAAGATTTTATGCAATTTGTTTCTTATAATAGCATGGACTGATATGCCATCCTATAGAGCTACATACAATCAGTTTCTTATATTACTAATGCTTTGTGTCTGTTTGTCCTTGTTGAACAAACATAATAATAATTGTCTCAATTTTAAATATATTGAAAATGATGTTTACTAAACACATTTCATTTTATGCCTATATTTTAGAAAAGTAGAAATGGCTTATCTCCACTTATTCTCTGTTGATCTTTATTTATCACTATATGGTAACATGCTTTCTCATTGGGTAAGTATGAATACTTAATAACAACTTTTAGGTGCATGATTTGAATTTGTTGCATTTTTTAAGGTACCTGAACTTTAAGCCAAGTACAGAATATATGATTTCTAACTGACTGATGGATGATATACTTAAAATTAGCAATGGGGTACTTAGATAATTGATGAATAGTGGATTGATGAATTAACACATGAATAAAATTAGCCTTATATTCTATTACTTCTTCCAATATTTATCTTAATCCAGTAATATTTTAAGATTAGAGCATCTATATATACACGTGTGTGTGTGTGTGTGTGTGTGTGTGTGTGTGTGTGTGTATAAGTGTACATATACAAGGGTGCCAAAATATGCATACGTATCTTGGGATGAAAACTTCTTTATCCTTCTTGTCACATGGTAACCCTAGCATTCTTTGATTAACATCATCTTTTGAGTGAATGTCATGCTACATATTGCTACCATAATTCAAATTCAAAAAGCAATACATAGGAAAGATTTCTTAAAATGTGTATATATACCTCCAGTACAAATTCACTGTTTTGTAAATTAAATTATATATTGTCACATATGTTTTATTTAAATTATACAAGAAACTATGTCTATCTTCTATAAATGCTTTTTCTCTTCTACACTGTTATACACATTGTTGGTGTTTAGTGCC
This sequence comes from Pedetes capensis, assembly GCA_007922755.1. NCBI lineage: Eukaryota > Metazoa > Chordata > Mammalia > Rodentia > Pedetidae > Pedetes > Pedetes capensis. The sequence continues at coordinate 47,640 of VMDO01014841.1, read as the reverse complement.
TTCCAGTAAGAACTCAGTAACTAATGAATAAGTGATGTTGTTGTTGTTGTTGTTGTTAGGTGCCTGTCAAGTTGGTATCCAACTCATACCGACCCTCATAGGGTTTTCAACGGCTGACAGTTTCGGGATTGCCTTGGGAGTGGGTTGCCAGGTCCTTCTCCCATTTTTACGGTGCTGGGAATTGAACTTGGGACCTCAGAGACTGCAGCACAGCGCTCTACCAACTGAGCTAAATCCCAGCCCGAATAAGAGATACATTATAATAATAACAAGAATACAATGATCCTATGTTTGTGTAAAATACTCATAGTAGTTTCAGTACATGATCTCGTTTAACTTCACCAATTTTTCCTAAAAAATTGCTGAAGTGACTTCTCCATTATCATCATATTTTTATCAAAAACTCTAAACTTGTTTTAAAATAGTTCATTTTATTATCTTTTAAAATCAATTTTTTTCCACATTGTTGGACAGACCGACCAGTTTTCAGTTAATATTTTTACATATAAATACACACCATGTCAGAAACTATAGCAATAAAAAAGTGACTTAGTCTTTTGATTCTATGTCTCTCTGTTTTTAAGTTTTTCTTTTTCTATCATTCAGCAACTTCATCCAATCTCTAAATGCTCATCAGTGTAACCTGGCATACCTGTACTTCTCAATAGGCCTGAAATACTTTGTGTCTATGCTTTAACCTGCTACATTTTTCCTTCTTCATGTACTTCCTCCAGAAAGATTCAACATAAGTACTTTGTTACTACAGTGTCTTTCCCTATTATAGTGTTATTCCCAGACCTTTATCATTTCTTATTTCAATGTGTATCTTAGTCCATTTTCTGTGGCAGTTAACAGCCTTACAGACTGGATTGTTTATAAAGAAAAGAGACTTTTTGGCTCATGGTCTAGAGAATAAGAAGTCTCAGAGCACATTATCAATGGCAAGAACCTCCATGCTGTGTCATAGTATGGTGGAAGTACACCATGTAGCAAGAGAGCATTGGAGAGACAGGCAGTATTCAACAAGATGAAGCTGCTGAGCTTACAACAAACCTATTCTCATAATAAATTATAACACACTTTCGACAATGACAATGATCCATTCATGAAGGCAGAGCCCTCATAACCCAATCCCCTCGTAGAGGTCCCACTTAATATTGTTGGGATGATAATTAATTTGCAAGCTGAGTTTTTCAGAGGACATTCAAACCATAGCACTGTCCTGGTTCTATGTTTTGTTTTTTCTTTTGTTTTGTTTTGTTCCCCACCCCCTTGGAAGTGATTCTGAACTTTCTCATCCATTTTAGATGTAGAAGATAAATTTTAAAATTGTTTTTCTTCCAGTTAATTTAATAATAATTTTAAAAGCATTACATTCTTTCCCCCACAGAACTTTTGCATCTCTTAATATCCAGGCATTTATATTTATTTATCTCTCTTCCAGCTTTTGTATTAATTTCTTATAATAGTATAAATTATTTGCAATGCACCCTAAAGGCAGCTGTACAAGTTAATGTACACTGAGCTAGTACATCATTTGAGGAGATAAATTCTACTTTAAAAATATAGATTTTTATTCCAGAAGATATTCTCAATATACTATTCTTGATATTAGCCAATGTGTGCCCATTTTAAGCTGCAAGTATCTCACTGAAGTTCTCAACTATTCCCGATCACCATGCCCTGAATTAAAGCATTTGTTCCATAAGTCTAATTGTTGTTCCATTACTCTTGTAGGTTGTAGGGTGTGATTATTACATATTTGTCTTATAAATCCTTGATTGTATTTTTGTATCTTGTTTCCTAACAGAGTGTGTATGCACTCAGACAAAATCTCACATTCTGCCCATCTTATTTAACATCTACTCTTTTAAGTCTCAATTTAGTTATAATTTCTTCTATAAATCCTACTCTGCCCCTTTCAATGAACTCTATATTTTCTAGACCACAATCTTCTTTTGCTGAACTAAAATAGGTACTGAAAGACTGAATTCTAGCATCTACAATTGTGCCTGGTTCATGGTAAGTGCTGGGAAATAATTACTGAATGAATAAATGATTGTAGTCAATTACTTTCAGATGACATATGGAAAAGTTTATTTTTCTTAAGGAGGTTGAAAATTTCTCCCATTTTGCCACATATTCAGATTGAAATCTTAATTTCTAAAAAGATAAGTAAGTTTACTTCTCTGTCTATCCCCTACAGCTCCTGTTATGGTACATTACATATAGTTGATACTAGATTTTAAATTGTTAGAATTGTTAAATTGTTAAATTGTTAGAATTAAATTGTTAGAATTAGAGAAGTGTCAATATAATATGGAAGCTTATTTATTAACTAAGAATGCAAACTTTTTCATTTCTCTATATCTGTGCCATCACATGTCCATTTTACCTAGATCAAAATTTTACATCTACTTCATTTTTAGTTATAATTTGAACTTTAGGCTGAACTTCATGTGTTTCTCATGCACTTCTGAGAAAACTAACATTGATTTCTTCTAATATTGCAAATATAGCACAGAGTAATTAAATTAGCATGATCTCTTCAATATACTTCTATAGTTAGATCTGAGTATATCGCCACACTATAATCAAGGAAAAACTGCTAACTGGTTTGCCAGTGAAGTAATGTATTCTTCTTCCCAGAAACAGTGCTTGTACTGGATGTAAGTTACCTCAACACATATTCAGAGTTCCTTGAAACTAAATTTGAAAACCTCTATTCTATTACATTTACTAGATTCCGTTCATCAAAGTAATTACAAATATTCAATGTGGAAAGGAAAAAGAGACACTATTCCTGAACTATTTTATATTATGAAGTTTTATATTATAAAATTTATAGGATATGGAAGAACATCCAAAATTGCGATCAAGTAAAGGTTTTTTCAAGGGGTTCACCTAAAGAGCATTTCTTTGAAATGGAGAAACACTCAAATTAAAATAAATTGGTAATAATTCCTTAATACAAAAGAATGGAAGCTTATATCAGCTTCAGTTTGTAGGATAGAGAGAGACCTAGGAACACAGACACATGGGTGAAATAAAGAGAGAAAAATGACACAGAATTGACCAAATCTGTTAACTGTGGCAGAATTCTTGAACCTTTCAGACCGCAGAATTTGCAAGGGCAAACGAGTAACTCAAAGGTTAGACAAAATAAATGTCTTCAGGGAATAATGTGAAGTCAAATCTTTAAATGTTGAGAGAAAAGAAACAAAGTGAAAGAAGAAAAGGAAGGAAGGAAAGAAGGAAGAGACAAAGAAAGATATTAACTGAGAGTTCTATACTACAAAAAAAGATTTTTAAAAATGAAGAAGAAATACAGATTATTCCCTACAAAAAATTAATGTAATAATGAATTCTTCTCAGACTTCGCACTGTAAGAAATGTTAAAATTTCTTTCATGAGGGAAATATGGCTCCAAAATAAACATGGATCTACATAAATTAATAAAGAGACCCAAAAAGTAAGCACAGATAATAAGTTGTTTTTATATATTAGTATAATTGATAATTTTCTGAAGAAAAATAATTGAAATACATTGTTATAGTTTAATAGTATAGATAAAAAATAAAATGTATGGCAAGAATACCATAAGGGTTGTTGTTGTTGTTAGGTGCTGTCAAGTCAGTATCCGACTCATAGCGACCCTCTATACAACAGGGGAAACACTATTGTCAGTGCTTCTTTGCTGTTCATAGGGTTTTCAATGGCAGACTGATTTTTGGGAGGGGGTTGCCAGGTCCTTCTCCCAAGCCTACAGCTTCTGGTGTTCCCAGGCTGTCTCCCATCCAGGTACTAACCAGGCTGGACCCTGCTTAGCTTCCGAGATCTGACAGGATCGGATGCCACAGGGCTACAGCTGCAGGCGACCATAAGGGTAGAGGAGAGAATGTGAGACAATCTTGTTGTAAAATTGTTATACTACAAGGGAAATAGAGTGATATTCCTTGAATCAACTAATGGCTAATAGTGTACAACGTAAGGCAACTATGTTTTAAAACTTTGAGCATAACTTTACTGTATCCCAGAATAAAGTTCAAGAAAAAAAATTATGGGGTTCAGAGTGATAATTCAGAACCTCTATGCAGTATCTAATATATCAGGATAGTTATCAGTTCTGTTTTCTTAAGTATTTAAAGAAAAAGTTGGTAAATAAGTAATAATCATTGTATATACTTATGAGATACAGTATGAGTTTTAATTTCATATACTTGACTGGGTTTCGTTATGGGATTTTCATGTCACTACATCCTCTACTTTGCACTTCATCTCTCTCTTTGCCCCAGTATGGGGCTTCTCCTTCCCCTCCCATTTGTCCTGTACCTCTCCACTTCCCATTTGTCCTTTGTCTTCAGATGAGTCCCCTTCTATTTTACAATTTTAGATACATGCAATTTAATATATATGATACATATATAGTCTATATATACTATATATATTTTATAATGTATATATAAATATACATTAATATTTTGTCATATATATATATATTTCCTTTGAGGAATACCTAGCTTTTACATATGAGTGAGAAAATGCAATATTTTTCTTTTTGAGTCTGGGTTATTTTGCTTAATGATGATCTCTAGGTCATTCATTTTGCTACAAATGAAGTAATTTCATTCTTCTTTATGACCAAATAGTATTCCACTGTGCAAATGTACCATATTTTTAAAATTCCATTCATTTGTTGAAGGATATTTGTGCTGATTCCTTGCATTTGTGCACAGTGCTCTAAAAAACATAGAAGTGCCAATGTCTCTGTGGTATGAGAACTTATCTTCCTGTGAGTATATACAATGAGAACATCTACTACCTAGATCTTAGTTTTTAAACATGGTTTTCTAAGAAAAGGAATTATGGCTCTCCTGCAGTCCAGATGCAGCCTAAGATCCAGGGTTTCCTGAAGGCATATGAGGAATCAGCGATGGGTAACAGGCACAGCAGCTCAGAGGCAATGTGAATCTGTTCCGTTTATTGTTCGGATAGCTAGTTTTTTATACAATCTTTTTAGGCTTAGGTCATGCATGTAGTAAGAATATGTGCAGTTTTACATGTACCTAATTGTCATAATAGTCCATAGTTTAAAGCATAAACTTTACTGTATTTAGATAACAAACACCTGGAGGGTCTGTTTCTTCCCAGACTTTTCAGAAATGATAAGCTATAAGAGAGTATTTGGACTCTATCCTTATTTATCATTTTAACCCCTTATATGTTTCTATGTAAAGCAGTGGAGGGTCAGGCTGACCAGAATAATAGCTTTTATTCTCATTCTCTAGCTGGGAACCAAGGTCTGCCTTTAGGTAGGTAAGCACCTCCCCGTGCTAAAATTGTCAAGGTGGCTTTTGTACTGTGGGAACAGGCCTCTCTCTATAGATAGATAGATAGATAGATAGATAGATAGATAGATAGATGGTTTTGTTATTTAATTATTTATACATGTGCCACCCCATTGAGTACACACTATGAAAAATGGATATTTTAACTTATTAGATTATTTTGCTTATTGGAGGGCTGCTGGTACAAAAACTTTAGTCTGTGTTGGCTCAAGGAGTTCACACTGTTGGCAGTCATTCAAGAATTTTCCATTGCAGGCCTGTTAGGGAGTTCTCTTAACTCCTGCTCTGAATTAGCACTGCTCACAGAATTAGAAGAATATATATTTATATCCATTACTTGTTGTTCATTAATTTTCCCAGAAATCCACAATATGAAGAAAACAGTGACCAATTCAAATTTAGGAAAAAGAAAAATGAGTTTCCAAGTCCTTTTCCATGAAGAGAACTTCTTTTGGAGGTACTCTTCTCCTTTGGTAGACTTTCCCTCCGAAGACTTTGAGGTACTTTTCCCCTTTCAGTGGATTTTCCCTCTGATGCCCTTTTAAAGGTACCCTTCCTCATGTGGGGACTCAGTTTACCCATTATGAGTGGAACTGGACCTGGCATGGCTCAAGAGAGAAATGGTTGACTCTAGAGCTGAGATACATGAAATACAATTAGAGCCTGGAGGCTATTTTTCAACTGGAAAATAAGAAAGGAGAAATGTTTCAAAAGTAGAAAAAGAGAAGGCCAGAAAGGGAGGAAGGAAAAAAGGAATGAGGAGAGAAAAAGGAAGAAAGTAAGAAAGAGGAAGGAAAGGAGGAAGCAAGGAAAGGAAGAAGGGAAAGAAGGAGGACAGAAAGTATATTAGAATGGTACAGGGATAATTTGAACAATAAAATATATAATGATAATATTGGATTATTACTAAAACATTAAAAGAAAAATCCAGTAATCCATAGTAAGATAGTAATATAAATGAATAGGTACAACTATTCTTTACAAAAAAATTCCAAGATTACAAATATAACGGGAAAGAGGGAAATAGAAAATCATCATTGGAACAAAACAGAAAAAAAAATAGGCCTTGGGAAAGATCCATGACTGCATGTTAAATTAGTCATAAGTATTTACAATGAATATGAAAACTAATGGGTATGTTTTTGTGGGGCATCGCCCAGTCCCTGGACTCATTCTGGCCATGAGCAGGAAGCAGCCACCAAAGACCCATCGTGTGGTGAGTGGGAGCCAAGCACCCAAGAGCCACACCACCTGGAAAGGAGGCTTATGACTACAGCTGCTCTGAGAAGCCTTGAGAAAGGCAGGCTCAGAGGCTTCTGCTCACTGTGGCTCCTTGCTTCTTTTCTTCCCAATGAAGATGCCGACTCCGATTGCTCTTCTCCAACAGCTCTTTATTGTTTCCTTGTCTGTCCTGGTCGATGGAATGGACCCAGATTGCTCCATGTACCGCCCTTATATACTGTTCTGGGGCTAGCTAGGGGCCAATCAGAGGCAATCACCCCATAAGGGTTTCAGCCAATCAGAGGGGATATTCAAATATGGTTTTGTAAAAGTAGCCAATCGGGGGTGGTTCCTGAATGGTCCAATCAGGAGCCGTTCAGGGGTTTGGAAACAGCCAATCAGTGTTTTCGGGGTCTGAGACAAGGGATTAGATGCCAGCACCATCTTGGAGAGCTCGAAGGCCCTGAGTTCCCAGATGAAGGGCAAAGGTGACTGCCTGGGGAACAAGCCTAGTCCTCCAAGGGGCCTAGATAGGCCCTGGGATGAACTGCCTCTCTAGGCAATGCCCTACATGTTTTAAGGAGATAGGATATTTCTAAAATTCCTATCATCATCAAAACATTTACTAATTAAAGTGGGGGATTTATTATTATATCTATAAATTTTTTGACATTCCTTCCTTTAGGGATTGGAGCTCATATTTTCTCTCTTTCTATGTGGCTGGAGGTAGTAACTTGTAGTAATATAGGGAGAGTTATTTATTAACTTATTAATTAACACCCAGATATAGACCCACACAGCTACAGCCACCTGATATTCGACAAAGGTGCCCAAAACATCCATTGGATAAAAGATAATTTCTTTGACAGATAGTGCTGGGAAAACTGGATACCTATATGTATCCTTATTTTTCTTATTAGGTGCCCTCAAGTTGGGTCTGACTTATAGCAACCCTAAGTACAGTAGAATGAAGCCCAACCCAGCATTATACCATGCATATTTGAGCTCATTTTGCAGTCACTGTGTCTCTTTTCATGTTGAGTAATGCCACATCAGCCAAAAGAGGTCCCAGGGGCTTTATTCCATGCCTGTCACTAAAGTCTACTCTACTTTGAGGAACAACTATTTCCCAGTCATTTATAGAATGACTGCTGGCATGAGGGGCTTATTTTCCAGCACTATATTTGACAGTGCTTCTCTCCTACTCATAGGGTTTTTAATGACTAACTGTTTCAAGAGTGGGCTGCTGGGTTCTTCTCCCTAGTCTGTCTTAGTCTGGAAACTTAACTGAAACCTGTCCACTAGGGGTGACCCTGCTAGTATCTGAAATACCAGTGGCATAGCTCTCAGTATCACAGCAACACACAAGACCCCAAAGCACAGCAAGCTCACAGACACATGAAGGATCTATATGTAGAAGAATGAAAATAGGTCCATACATCTCACTTTGTACAAAGAGCAATTCAAGATACTAAGTTGTTATATCTCAAGACTCTTCATTTGCATAATCTTATTCACAAGCCCTCTATACTTCTGATTTTATGTTTTTGCCTCCTTATTGTCTTTTCCAGAATATTCTATATATTATATCGTATGTTATATCATATGTAGTCCAGCTTCTTACAATTGCCAAAATGTATTTTGATTCCCTCAGTGCTAATATGTGGCTCAAAAGCTCATTCTTCTTTATTGCTCAATGGTATTCAATTTTATAGGTTTATCATAATTTGTTTAGCTACATGAATTTTTAAGACATTTTGAAGAATTAAAGATTTACAATATAACTGCTATAAACTTTTGCATAAAAGTTTGCATGTGATAAGTACATATGTAACTTTATTAGAGACTTCCAAACTTCCAATATGGCTGTACTATTTATTTAAAATTATGTTTTAATAACACTGAAGACTTCCTCTTTATCCATCAATTATTCAGACATCTGTCAATGTCCAAAATAGGAGGTTTTCAAATTGTTGTTCTGTTATTGAATTCTTAATTCATCTTAATTCATCTAGATTGAATAACATATTTCATATGATTTTCATTTGCTTAAAATGTTAAGGTTTTTTATGCCTGGAATTAAGTCTTTCTTAGAGAATAGTCAATACATACATCAGAATAATACATATTTTGCTGTTATTTGAGGGAACATTCTATAAATATTTGAATCAAGTAGTTTGATATTCAATTCAGGTCATCAATATTTTCTAATTATTTCTAATATATTTTAGCAATTTTCTGCATGTTTGTTGTATTAGTTTCTAGAGCTGCCAAAACAAAATATCATAAACTAAATGGCTTAACAAAACAAAAGTGTGTGTTCTCACAGTTTAGGAGGTCAAAATTCTAAAACCAGGGATGGATTCCTTCTGGAGACTGAGGATATTGTGGTCCCATGTCACCATTCCTAATGGTTGTCTGTGATTCTTTGTGCCCTTGACATTGCTCTGATCTCTGCCTCCTTCTTCACATATACTTCTATCCTGTGTCTCTCACTGCGTCATGTCTTCATATAAGGATATCACCAATCACTGGATTTAGAGCTTGAAATTTGGATGATTTGATTATAGGATGATACTTAATTATGATTTCATCTTCAAAAATATCTTTTAGTCCCAAAGAAGTAACTTATTGAGGTTTTGTGTGGACATAAATTTTAGGGGTATAATTTCAATGTACTGTATTAGTTCTATCAATTAGTAAGGTTATTAATATCTCCAACAGTAATTGCAACAGATGTGGATTTTCCTACTTCTTCAAATCTGTTAGTTAAGCTTTTGGTATTTTGAAGTCTAATTTTTTTATTTACACATATTTATCATTGATGTATCTTCTTGGAGGGCCACGTATTTTTATTACATTAACTTTATTTCTTAACTTTGACAATAATCGTTTTTGCCTCTAGGTTGCCTAAATTATTAAGCCTATCCCAGATTTGTTTTGTTTTGTATTTCACAATATACATTACTCCATCTTTTTGGAAGCTGCCTTGAAAGAACTGGTGAAACACAAGGCTCCAGGAATTGATGGGATACCAACAGAGATGTTTCAACAAACAAGCACTGGAGGTGTTAACACATTTGTGCCAACAGGTTTGGAAAACAGCTACTTGGCGAACTGACTGGAAGAGATCCATATTTGTGCCTATTCCAAAAAAAGGGATCCAACTGAATGTGCAAACTATCGGATAATATCATTAATATTGCACACAAGCAAAATTCTACTAAAGATCATTCAGAAGCGACTGCAGCAGTAAATAGACAGGGAATTACTGGAAAATCAAGCAGGATTCAGAAGAGGGCGGGGAACCAGGGACATCATTGCTGATGTCAGGTGGATATTAGCTGAAAGCAGAGAATATCAGAAAAATGTCCATCTATGTTTTATTGACTGTGCAAAGGCATTTGATTGTGTGGATCATAGCAAATTACGGATAACACTTCAGAAAATGGGAATACCAGAACACCTAATTGTGCTCATGAGAAATCTGTACATGAACCAGGAGGCAGTTGTTTGAATAGAACAAGAAAACACTGCCTGGTTTAAAGTTGAGAAAGGTGTGTGCCAGGGCTGTATACTTTCACCCTCTCTTTTCAATTTATATGTTGATCAAATAATCCGAGAAGCTGGACCTTATGAGGAAGAATGCGGCATCAAGATTGGAGGAAGATTCATTAACAACCTGCGTTATGCAGATGACACAACTCTGCTTGCTGAAAGTGAAGAGGATTTAAAACATTTACTGATGAAGATCAAAGATCATAGCCTTCAATATGGGTTATGACTAAACATCAACAAAACAAAAATCCTTATGACTGGGTCAGCATGCCACTTCACAATAAATAGAGAAAAGATTGAGGTTGTCCAAGATTTCCTTTGCTTGGCTCTATAGTCAACACCCATGAAAGCAGCAGTCAAGAAATCAAAAGACGCATTGCTCTAGGAAAAGCTGTGGCAAAAGATCTCTTTAGAGTATTAAAAAGCAAAGATGTCACCTTGAAGACAAGGGTGCGTCTGACTCATGTCATGGTATTTTCAGTGGCATCATATGGTTGTGAAAGCTGGACATTGAACAAGGGAGACAAGAGAAGAATTGATGCTTTTGAATGGTGGTGCTGGAGATGTCTATTGAATATACCATGGATTGCCAAAAGAATCAACAAATGTGTCCTAGAAGAAGTGTAACCAGAGTGCTCCTTGGAAGCAAGAATGGCCAGGCTGCATCTTACATATTTTGTACATGTAGTCAGGAGAGATCAATCCCTGGAGAAGGACATGTTTGGGAGAGTGGCAGTTCAACGCAAAAGAGGAAAACCCTCCACCAGATGGATTGACACAGTGCCTGCAACAATGGCCTAAAACATAAATAAGATCGTTTGTCTGGCACAGAATCGGCAAGTGTTTCGATCTGCTGTACATAGGGTCGCTGTGAGTTGGACTCGACTCGATGGCACCTAACAACAACAACAACAACATAAAGCAATACTTATTTTTTTTTGAGGTTCTTCGTGGTTAAACCCAGGGCTTCACACATATTGTGCAAATGCTCGACAATTGGCCTACACGTTCAACCATAGTTTATTTTTTATCTAGAGACAAGGTCTCATTGAGTTACATAGGCTAACTTTGCAATCAAACCTGTGATCCTCCTGCTATTGCCTCCCAAATCCCTGGGATTACATAACTGTGCCACCATGTGGGGCGCTGTATTCGGTGTCATTAATAAAAACTTCAATTTTGGAAATATTTTAAATGTTATATAATACAATACATTTTCTATATTCTGATAGGTGATTCTTTTGATCCACATTTTTTTCTTTCTTTCTTTTTACCCTTTTTTCTCTTTCTCTCTCTCTCTCTTTTTTTTTTTTTTTTTTTTTTTTTTTTTTTTTTTTTTTTTTTTTTTTTTTTTTTTTTTTTTTTTTTTTTTTTTTTTTTTTTTTTTTTTTTTTTTTTTTTTTTTTTTTTTTTTTTTTTTTTTTCTCTTTTGTAGTACTTTTGTTGAACACAGGGCCTTGTGCTTACCTTACATGTACTCTACCACTGGGCTGTATCCCCAGCCCATTTTTCATTTTTATTTTGGTTTTGGAGACAAGGTCTAGTTAAATTATAAAGGCTGCCTCTGGCCGGGAGCTTGTGATCCTCTGGCCTCAGTCTCCCCAGTCTCTAGAATTAGAGACCTGTGCCACCACCCTTATCTGTCATCTGTCTGCATTATTTCTGGTTAAATCACACAGACAAGTGGGCACATGCTCTTTTACATATAACTTCACTTCATAGCATTACCCATCACGTTTTCTCCATCTTGAATGGGTTTCAGTAAAAAAAGACAAAGCTCTATAATTTCTGAACTTTCTTACTATTCGGATTTTGATATTTACAGCTCAAGAGACTTTTCATTTACTTTTGCTTCACTTTTCACTGGGAGTTGGCATTAGGATTAAGATATGACCAAAGCAGTTTCTTTCCAAAAATTATTTGGTTGATTATTTATAATCTGTAACAACATTGTCTTCATTAACTTTCTCAATTATGCTTGTATGAAATCATTTAAATATTTCCTACCTCTCTTATCAGCAGATATAAAATGACCTCAGTAACAATAGTAACCTGTTTTACTTACCACTTTTCCACCCTGGGGAATTGATGTTTATGAAACTTTCTGCCCTTCTTTTGTAGCTATTAAAGTTTTCTTTCACAATGATAGTGCCTCAGTAACTCTACACCTAATTACACAATTATATACCTGTTTCAAAATCTTTTATTAATAATATTAATGTTTCTGAAACATTCTTATTTTCATTTCTAATATTCATCATGAAACACCATTTTTCCATTATACATATTCTGACCCCAATCAATGGCTATCTAATTAAGTTTTGTTTATATTTTATTTTCCTTTCCTGCTTCCTTACTGAAATTTTTTCCCACTTGCATTATCCTTCTATAAGCTTCCTGCTCTTTCAGACTTTGCTTTTTCTCTTTCTTGGGCTTCTTTTTGAGATGCTAATCCCCTTATGATTGTCTCCTTTCTCTTTCAGACCTGAACCCTGACTTCACCATTTGCCAATCAGCCAGAGCAACCCTGCTTCCTCTGAACCAGGTTTAGCCTTTATTGCTTATTTCACAGGAGGAAGAATGATCTTACTGATTTTCATTAAATTTTTTCGTACATTTCCTCCTACACATTATTTTTCTCATTTCTCTTTCTCTCCAGTTTGAAATATTTCTTTCCTTTGTCCTCATTTTGTCTGTAGACCATTCTTATTCCTATTAAATTACTCCTTTTTTCTATGTCCAGATGCTTAGAGTTCACCTTCCCCAAGAAAGAGTCAAAGCAAATTTCCTTTATATTTCTTATCGTATCTACTTTCAGTTGTCATCGTCTGTCGTACTCAAACTAGACAATTAGGTAGAAGGAACCAATTATGTAAAAATAAATGACATACTGCAATTGGATTTTGATAAAAGACATAATTTAGGGAAAATGCAGGTGAAAGATATAACATTTAGGGAAGCTGGAAATTAAAGGAAAAGAAGAGATATGTATCAAAATGGTAGATTTTATTCATTGGAGTAAAGGTCATAAGAGAAGTGTAAAGAGGAAACTTTTTCAAAGTCTAATATAATTGCAATTCATGATCTGGTGTATTAATTTGACACAAACATTAGTTGTGGATGACTAACAAGGACACATGTGTATATTGCCTATATTCTGCCTTTCTGCACTCACAGTGATGGCCCTGCAATGTAATCTGGAAAAGAGTAGAAAGGATAAGCAAAGCACACTGATATTTTCATCTGGATGACTCATTAATTCTGTTCACTTAAGTCTTCTAGTCACACTCTAATTAGTTTCTGCATACAATGCCAGCATTTATTTTCATGGTTGAATTGTCTTATATGTGAAAGCACATACAAAAAATTGACCACTTGTTTAAAATTAAAATTGTACAATAAAATCCCCAGTACACTATTTTACCAATGTCATTCTTATTAACTTTTGGATTCCATTCATTGGACTATTTGGGGAAGTAATTCATCTTCTCCTAATGTTTTACATTCTGAATTGTAAAACGTTATGTCCTCCCACGACAAGCTTTTATGTAAAGTGCATCATTGTCCTTCATATTTAACGATGTTATTGCAAATGTTAATGCTATTTTTGCCTGTAAGACTGACAAAACTAACAACTTTATGTCTTAGGAAAATTTTACAAAAAGTATAAAAACGTAGTAATCTATAGCTATTTTTTTCATATCTTATTTGATACAAACACACTTAGCTTTACTATAACTAAGATAATGCTATTGCAGGAAAAGTACCCTCTGGTCTTGTCTGCTTGTTAAGAATTTTACAAGGAACAATGGCAAAGTGAAAGTCAAGAATGAGTTTGTAAAATAGGAAAAGAAGGGAGTTAATTAAGAGAAACTTATGCTCTGAGAAAGACCTGCTTAGAAGAGAGAGTCAATGGCCTAATGGCTGTCGGAGAAAGTCCAGATAACACTAAGGTAGAGCTAGTGTAAAACTAGCCCGCAGTGGTAGCCCTGTGGCATCTGAACTCCTCAGATCTTGAAAGCTAAGCAGGGTTGGGCCTAGTTAGTACTTGGAAGGGAGACCGCATGGGAATACCAGATATTATAGGCTTGAGAGAAGGACACAGCAACCCACTCCCAAAAATCAGTGTGCCATTGAAAACCGTATGAATAGCAGAGAAGCACTGACAATTGTGTTTCACCCATTGAATGTAGACTCGCTATGAGCCAGACAGGATTCAAGGGCGCCTAACGACAACAACAGTGTAAAACCATCTTTTGGGAGTGATTCCCTTGCTGGATTTTGATAGGGTATGAGCCTCTTCATAATCCCATGTGGAGCCTCTTCCAAGCCTTCCTTGTGAATAGTGATACACTTATTGGAATGTGGCTCTGTGTTTTTGCTTGCTTGGAATCCCATTTTCCCTGCTGCTCATGCCTGACTACACCAAGCCTGACAGATTGGAGTTTGCTGAAACTCCATATGGTACATGAATTTAGGTATTAAGAGTATAAAATATAACCATATGAATAAGTAGCTCTGATAGAAAGGAGGTGAAGTCCATTAAATGAAAAGAATACAAGAAACTATGCAGGCCTGGTGCAGAGAATTTCATTTTGGTGGATTTTAATATTACTGAGATAAGGCAGAAATAGCATATAAGGCACTGAGCTAGAGGATTGAACTATCTGGAAATAAGGAAAATAACTCAAGGACAAATATATGACAATGAGGTGTAATGGGTGATATAAAATAATGACATAGGAGTAAAAATAAGGAGATTGTACTGAGCCACATGGGGGGAAAGTACTAATAATGTAAATTTGGAAGCAGTAAATGATGTCTCTCATTCTAAACCCAAAGATATGAAATTCACAGGAAAACATAAAAATGAGCCCTTAGTAGATTGCAAGGAAAACAGTGTCTTCACAGAAAAGTCAAATTCAAAGCAGAGCTAAATGTTGAGAGGTGTTCACAGAAGACATTGAGAATTATAAAGTTATATTGAAAGAGCTTCAGAAGTTAAAGAAGAATAAGGGAAGAAGGCAGACATGAATTTGCAGAGCTTATAAGGATAAGTTTGAGGGACGAGGCTGAACTAAGTTTCTGAATCTTCCTACTCTAACTACTTGAACAGGAATAAAAAGCCTAATAGTCTTGGTGGATTCATGGAAGATAATGTTTGTGGGACTATAGGCAAATGGAAAGATGAAGAAAAACTATCTAGATCTCTCATGACCCCGGAACCTAGAAACAAGTAGGCTTAATTTCAATTATGTTGATCCTTTCTTTACACTTGATAATAAAGGTAAATGACCTAGTGGAGAGAAGCATTTATAACCAGGATGATAGAGGATTCATTGGCTCTGTTGAAATTGGGGCTCCCTTACAGCAAGTTCTTAGTTTATTCTTGACCCTTGTTAGTATGACTGAGCAAATCTAGGAAATCAGTATGCTATTCTGACAAAATTTTACTTTTTTCCATAAATGAAGGGAAGAGAAAGATTAAGAAATGTGTGTTGTTATTCACCTGTTTAAATCCTCTGATCTTCTTGGATTTGGCTGTACTACTAGAAGATGTAGTCTTGGGGGATAAGTTTCTATCATTTAGAAGGAGTCATGAATTATCTGTTAGTGTTCTGACTCTCTGTAGACTCCATACATGGAGGCAATAATTGATTAGATCACTGAAAATAATTAAATTATTTCTAGAACAACCAGTTAATTATTTGGAATTAAAATAAATACAAGGAAAAATATGTTTATTTTTCTATGCAGTTTTCTCATGCACAGAACATCCATGATCACTTTTTTAAATTTTGAAGTTCATGCGAAAGATAAATATTTGTACTCCATGCACATTTTTCAAAAACTGACACCAGAAGAAGCTTTATACCTATTGTTATCCCAAAATGTATACTGTAGAAGAAAGTATGTCAAAAGAATTACTGTTAATGCTAGGGAAAAAAAATGAAAGTAGCAGTGATATTTTTAAGAAGTATATAGAAGCATGATGAAGACTATTACTGCCATCTGAGAACAAAGTATAGTATATAAGGTGGTAATTCACTACACCATGTCAAGTGATAGGTATTTAAAGGATTCCAACTAAGTTTAATTCTGTTGGTCAGAACCAGTCAGCACTGAATTTAGGATCCTGCTAAGAAAGAATATATTAGTTTCTCCCTATCACTATTGTAGAGTTTTTATCTTTTCTAAACTTTTTCTTTTCTAATTTTCTTGTGCATCCTGATTTCTTTCATTCCTATTATTTGTATCTTACTCTTACATTATATTAAACTTCTAAAATATTCACTATCAGTCTTGTCAATTAAGTTTCCAAGATAAATTTTGTAAAAACTTGTTAATGATGTAGGTCTAACTTATGTTTGCCCTACTTACTTTAGCTAGAAATTGAATTTGCTAAAGATCATGACCTACAGACTTGTGTATTTTCATAAAACCAGAAATCAAGGTAATAATTAGTGATCTAAAACTGAAGGGAATATTATGAAATTATTTTCACTTCTTTTCCTATATTTCATTCATTTTTTTCGCATGAAAAATTTCATAGGTTTAAAGAAGCAATCTCCTTACCACATGAAGTATAACTAAATTGTATTGAACACAAATGAACCTAAAATATCAAAATTTTAAATTAATTTCCATTTTAAACATATTTAGTAACAAAATAAAAAACAAGTAAAATACATTTAAATTTTGAGATGGTTCTGTTGATAAAGTTTTAACATAGCTTTAAAGTATCAATTTTTATCAAAGTAAACAAATAGAACTTCTTACTTCTATCTAATAATAACTTAGTACTCATTAATCAACCTTTCTCCATCTCAGCTTCTCATAACTACTATGCTTTTATCAACTTCTAAGAGGTAAACTCTTTTATATTCAGGCTATTAGTGAGATCATGCAGAACTTTTCTTTCTGTGCCTGGCTTATTTTACATAATCTAATGATACCCAGTTCTATCTATGTTGTAACAAATGACATCATTTCATTGTTTTGATGGCTGAATAGTATCTATTGTGCATATGTACCACATTTTCTTTATCCATTCATCAGTTGATGAGCATTTAGGTTGTTTCCATTTCTTGGCTATTGTGAATATTGCTGCAATGAACATGGGAGTACAGATGTCTGTTATACATCCTGGTTTCACTTTCTTTGGCCATATACCCAGAAGTAAGAAGTTCTAGTGTACTATTGCACAATACAGTAACTACATATATCTATAATATGCTACATTTCAAAAAGCTAGAAGAAAGGATTTCAAAAGTTAACACCATCAAGAAATGATAAATATTTGAGAACAGACATGTTTAACCTGATTTAAACATTACACAATATACACATGTATCAAAACATAGCACAGTGCTCTGTTAATATGTATTTTTGTTTTGTGCATCAATTAGAAATAAATTTAAAATAAGCAAACAAAAACATTTAAAGAGCTATACAATCAAATACTTGCAAATAGATTCAAAGTGGGTAATTGACATCTAGTAATAAACAAGTATTATGCTCCTTCATTTAATAAACTAGAGTTGTGTGCTACATTGCTCTCATATGAAAACTTTGGCTTTATAATTCTGTCTCATTTATTTGTCCTGAACTGTAATGTTTATTATATATATTGAGTATGTGCCTTCACTCTAGTCTTTATCAATGAATAAAGAAGTAAAGATACACAGGAACTCAGAATGAAACCAACCCACATTGAAATTACTGCTCTTGTAGCATCAGGAACAGACACGGTGTTGCTTGGCATTATGTTATAATATTTTCCAATGTGATTTATGAAAGAGAGTCTCATGGAACAGGAGGATATGCAGACTATATTGTTGTTGCTACTTGCTGGGTGCTGTCTATCCGGTATCCCACTCATAGCGACCCTCATAGGGTTTTCAATGGCTGACTGTTTTGGGATTGCCTTGGGAATGGATTACCAGGTCCTTCTCCCATTTTTGCGGTGCTGGAAATTGAACTCGGACCTCAGAGACTGCAGCGCAGTGCTCCACCAACTGAGCTAAATCCCGACTATATTGTACTATCTTAATTAAGCAAAATTAATTAATTTTGTTTTCAAAACACAAAACCGTCATATGCATAGTGATCTTACCTTATCTACTCTTGCGGGTATGGAGTGTTTTGTATTTGTGATTAACGTTTCTAAAGTACATGCAAATTTATTGTTGAAATTTCAGTATTTGGCTATACTTTCCAATATCTATCACAGAAATTAAATGTCACACCTAAAAGCAAAACATGGTACTCTAATAATTCTACCTAAATGAAATATTATCCATTTTGAATTTATATTGGATTTAGATGTAGCAATAGTTGATTTGAAATCTACAAAGCATTATGGAATTTATTAATATCAAGATAGTAAAACCAGTAATAGGAAAAAGTTATATAAAAGAAATCCATTCTGCTGCCTACCTAATGACAATCACTTTGACTGTATTACAGAAGGAATCAAATCAAAAGTAGAATTAAACACCACTAAATTTTCCTATTAAAACCAAAAGCCTACCTGTTTTTGACTGTCTTGCAATTTGAATATTCAAACTAATATGTGAATGGGTTATATTACCAACTACTATCCTTTTGTGGAGAAAGGGAAACTAAAAGAATATAAGATATGCATCAATCACAAGAAATAATTACTGTTACACATTCTTGTGGCAAATAATTAAAATATAATTCAAACCTAAAATGAATTGATTTGAAAAATCTAAGCTAATAAAAAGTGAGGATTTGACAATAAAGTGGACTGTGAAACTCATATTTTCTTTTATTTAAAGACTATATTTAAAATAGAAGCATTTAAAAAGTTTTGTCAGTCACTTCTTTCTTTTTTTAAGTTTTAACCAATAAAAAGATTTACCTAAGACACACAGTAATTATTAAAAATCACTTAGTGACTATTACAACTATGGCAAGATAATGTTTAGAATTTCAAATATTTTAATATTTTTCATCTGTAAACGAACTTATATATCTGGAAGAGTAAATTATTCTCATAGGAGACATTCATTCCATGACATTTTCTATATTTTCTACAGAATTCAATTTTCATGGAGTCCATCCTACTACTACTGTCAACTCAGAAGAACTCTGAAAGGTCCAGCATGAAACTTGGAGGGAAATGTCTATACATATAAAGGAAATCATCATGATCTAACGATATAAATGTTTATTCTTATCATTTAATGCCATTTTTAAACAACTTAAGACAATTGACGCTATCCTGAGGTCCTTCGTCACCTTCACAATTCTTATTGTCAAGCTTTTTTTCCCCTCAAGATTGCAACACAATAGTAGTTTCTCGCAATATCAAATTTATATTATAGATTTAAATTACAGAGAGAAAAACTTGTTGTTTTTGTTGTTAGGGTCAAGTCAGAGAGAAAAAAACTAAAGAATAATAAAGTGCAGAGAGGCAAAAAAAAAAAAAAAATTCTATAAGCCAACCACGGCTGTCCTTGACATCACCTTGGCTGAGAACCTAGCAAGGCATTTCTGTTTACATCTCATTAAAATAAAAGTCTGGCTGGGCATGGTGGCGCACACCTGTAATCCCAGCAGCTTGGGAGGCAGAGGCAGGAGGATTGCAAATTAGAGACCAGACACAGTCAGCGTAACTTAGAGAGACCCTGTCTCAAAAAGTAAAAAAATGGGCTGGGGGCACAGCTCAGTGGTTCAGTACTTGCAAAGCATGCAGGCACGAGGCCCAGGGTTCAACCCCCAGTACTGCAATAAATAAATAAATAAATAAATAAATAAATAAAAAAGTCTGAAGAGAGAAAATTTGATTAACTAAATACAATGATTCTAATATAAATTGAGATATAGAATTTTTTAAAAAAATGGATTGGCAACATGAACATCATTACTGAATTTTCAACATAATTCTTTGAAGTGGTAGGAGTGTACAGGCTTGGATGGAATAGTTACCCTATCTCAAAAACCACTCTTCTTATCAAGTAGTTTTATATAAAGGTGACTCTGCTAGCCCTAACATCATTTACTTTAAGTCTTAGAGTACTTAAAAGAAAATGGTATACATCTAAAGACTAAAATGACAGGATTTCTTATGTTGGCCTTAAATAGATGGATTAAATGTGTATTTTTCATGAGCTACTATAGTTAGAGTTCAGGAAAATAACAAAAATAATCCTTTGAAGATAAACCTTAGAAATAATGATTGTTTTGCTTTGGATGGAAATACAGTTTATATGGCATCCTGCGGAATTTATTAATGCTTCACATTTATCCTAAAAGAGTCTGCTACAAAACAACAGGTTAACTCCTTTGAGGTTATTCAGCTCTTTCTGTGTACTGATACACAGAGAGTACCTTAAGAACTGAAGGGAAGGAGTTAGTTCTAGGGAAGGTGCAGTTTTGAACTCTCTTAGAAAAGAATAAGTTTAAGAACTGTCATGAATATTCATAATATCACATTAGTACATATAATAATTGTCAGCTTCATAACTAAGCATGCTGTTATCTCTTTTTCTAGCACAGTTAATATTTCATAAAATGTTCTGATATACTGCAGGGTTACCAACACTGTCTTTAATGTAACATTTTTCTTTGAAGGACTGAAACCAAGTGGTCTCTCCAGGGCATCATAAATCTTAGTTTTCATTTAGAATATAGAAACCATAAAGAACATAAAACAATATTTAAGCCTCAGAGAAGACCAATTTCCAATACAAAATGGGATTGCTCTGACAGTAAAGGAATGAGCAGATGAGAATAGGAGCACTCCAATTTATACAAGGCTGTCAGAAACAAAATAAAGAAGGCATGGGAGCCCCAGGGATTGTACATGATAAAGCAGTGACCAGAAAACTGAAATGGTCCACATGGACTCTTCATTTTTTCAGCTATCTGCACCAAAAAATATAAAATATCAAGATTTAAATCATATTACTAAAGTTTTATATGATTTAAAAATATACACTTGAGAATTTTTTATGAATTAAGTTAAAATGTCATTTTAGGTAAATATGCAATAAAATAATGTTATTTGATGAAGCTTTAAGGTAAAATAATTGCATGGAATTAAGCCATAATACATTACAATTCCCTAATTATATACAGCATCTTTAAATTTTTGAAGTCATTAAAGCATAGCAGGAATTTAATGGGATATCTAATTTTGTGTACATCTATTGAATGATTCATGTCTTAGAGGTTGTTGTGAATCAAATAGTGGGTAATTTTCAGAATGCTTGTCTCTCAATAATACAGTATTATTCTATTTCGGCATATCCCTTGGGATTTGCAAACATAACAAAGATGGATTTTCTTATAAATATCCAAGAATACCTCTATCAATACTTTTAAAAACTAAGAAAGTTTTTTTGTAAATCTTCATTAAGTTGAATAGCATAAATATATCAATAATTAATGAAATAAAATATTTCATTGTTATTTTAGATAAAATAAGAAAAAGATTTATTAGATAATAAATGATTTAATCATCAAAATAACAATCAGAAACAAAATGGCATTAAATAGAAGTTAATAAGTACATATGCCATGTGAGTCACTCCTTAAAGGTATTAGATGTTTTAACTCATTTCATCTTCATAATAACTTTATGAAACACTGATGACTTTTTAAAATAATTTTATAAATTTCTTAACTAGACCATAGGCACCTTGTATCACTAACCACATTGAAAAGCTAGAACTTGATCCTAGGTAATTTGGCTCCAAAATCTGTACCTATAAGTAGTATATTATTTTGCAAAGTTGCTTGTGAATTATTTTGAATATTAGACCAATAAGTCATATTACTCTTTTTATCTAAAGTAATTTTTCAGAGTGTACTCGCAAAGTACATGTTGTTTTTAGGTGCTGTCAAGTTGGTGTCCAACTCAGAGCGATCCTATGTACAACAGGTGAAACATTATTGTGCTTCTCTGCTATTCATTAGGTTTTCAATAGCATATTGTTTTTTTCTGAGTGGGCTGCCAGGTCCTTTCTTCTCCCAAGTCTACAGCACCTGGTATCCCCAAGCCATCTCCTATCCAAGTACTAACCAGGTCAGACCTTGCTTGGATTCCGAGATCTGATGGGATTGAAGGCCATACTGGTACAGCTGCAGGCCACAGAGTACATGGAGATGATGTAATGGTGTTAATATGATGCAATTTAAAGATTTACAGAAAAAAATGCCTTTCTTCCTTCTCATTATTTTTATTTCTCAATGCATTAATTAATAGTGAATTTTCTTTGCTTGAAATTATATTGTTGTTGTTGTTGTTAGGTGCCGTCGAGTCGATATCTGACTCATAGCGACCCTCATTGGGTTTTCAATGGCTGACTGTTTCAGGATTGCCTTGAGAGTGGATTGCCAGGCCCTTCTCCCATTTTTGCGGTGCTGGGAATTGAACTCGGGTCCTCAGAGACTGCAGAGCAGGGCTCTACCAACTGAGCTAAATCCCAGCCCTTGAAATTATATAGTGAATTTAAAATGCTTATGGATAGGAAAATATTTCATATTGGAATTAATCAACAATTTCTTAATACATGTCCTAAAATGTGGTCAGAGGAATTGAGTATTAAAATTACTACATGTGCTAATTACTTAAATTATCTAGATGTATCTCATTTTTACCAGTAGAGACTGAAAGCAGGTTTTAAACAAGATCTCAGGTAATTCACATATATTTAAATTTTCAAATCTTTTCTATTCTATGTGTTATTATTGTTTGAGGCTAGCTGTAGCTATATAGCCCAGGAAGTCTTAGCCTCCTGAAAGTCGGATATGAATTAATTCTAAGTCTTTGCTTAGAACTAAGAGTTGGGGCGAGCATGAAGATATTGGAGTGCTTAAACAGTTGAGCTCCGATGTTACTTAAGATGGAAGGTAGTACATAGACAAAACATGGAAAATGTTGATCGATTCTTATATTCTTTGAAATGTGACTGACAAGTGCTTTTAATGAAATGAAGATGATTGCAAAAAACTAACTTTTTGTCAAAATTAAATATTTGTGGAATATTGCAAATGATCAAAAACTGCTTAAAGTATGCTAAAATGTTGAAGAAATCTCTACATTGTCCTCTTCCTAAAAGGGCAGTTTTTAATTCAAATTATTATTAAAATATTTGTAAATTAATATTAATTTGATTATTAAAATATAAATACCACTAAAATATTTTTAAATGATAGTTGCTTTTATAAAATCATTGTTTCTAATGCTTTAAATATTTTCATAACTGACTAGCATTTTAACATACTTGATATACACAATTTCCTATTGTAAATTATTGTTCAAAAGGGTCTTGCTTTGTTATTCCTTTAAGAATTCCAAAAAAAAATGAATACCTACATATAATTGAATTGCCCAATATTACAAAATTGAAATATAACTCTGATTATTTACAAAATCATAAAATTGTGTGGGAAGGAGGTAAAGAGAAGTTAAAGGAAAAGGCAACAGATTTGAAATTTTCTTTTTTACCCAGATGATCCAATTTGAGCTGGAATATAACCCATGCAATCTGCAGGGTGTCAGTAAGAAACAGAGCAGCAGATGAGTAAGAATTGACATCTGTGGATTGGGGAAAAAAATTGGCAAGGAGAGCAAAAAAGAAGTAGTTAAAGAGCTCTAAATGGCCATAAAAATGTAGTCTTCTGAAAAATATACGGCAATTTAAATTCTTATTTCTATTGTCTCCCTCTATTAAGTAATGCATATAAGGAGGATAGTTATACGTGAAAAACAATAAAAAAATCCTTCCAGAAAAATATGTAGACATTTTATGGAGGACAGAAATATAAAGAAGCATTTCTTTTACATGGAGTATGTAACTGAAAATATTTAATTTAAATCAGTAATACTTAAAAAAAATACATTTCAGGTCCTATCAATGATGTTGCAAAACTCATAGATTGGTACTGTTCAAAACCTTTCTAACTTTAGGAAATTATTCCCTTCAGAAAAGAAATCCAAGAGAAGCTGAACATACTGCCTCTATGTTAATTTCTAGGAGTAACAATAACAAATAAAGTATCAAAAGGAACAAGTGAGTAAAGATATGAAATCAATGTAGGGTGCATGATTCATGATTTTGATATAATTATCAGTGCAATTAATATACAATAGACAAGAAGAAATTCATTATCATAAATCAAAAGAATCACAGTTCATAAACAAGTGCTTGAGAACATACTCCTTAGATGGTAAAAAAAATAACCAAAAAGCAGAAAGCTTTGCCACTGTGGTTTTAAATCAAGCTTGTCTTTATGATCTATAGGAACAATGTAAAACCAATATAGTACTACCTCATAATAATAGCTATTTGAATAGAATTTTAATTTAATTTAAACTTTTGAATTCTGAGTTGGATCTCATCCTCCAAGTAAAGTTCTCATTTTCTGCATGGGTGTGGGGTGGGAGAAAAGGAAGGAAATAATTGACTGTGTCATGTGGACTTTTCTCAATTTAGTGTTTGTTCTATTGTACACATAATAAATTTTACCTTCTTTAGTGTTGTCTTTTTTTCTGATACTGGGGACTGTCCAAAGACACTACCCTTTGTTGTTCTTGCTAGAAACTGAAAGCACATTTTCTTTGGTTGATAATTTTGAACCCATTTTTTAATTTTGGTGGGAAGTTATGTTTCATATAAAGGATAAGCAAACTAAAGCATCACAAAAGCAGCTTCATTCTTCAATTTTTTACACTGAGAACATTTTAAAAGACAAAACACAAACTCCAAAATGCCAAAGTAGAAATAGTTATACTAGTAAAATTTTGTGTCTGAAACACTTTCATATATAATGGATGCTAAATTTTAAAAATATGCTAAAACTGGATATCAAATGCATTTTAACATATTAAGTATATTTCATAATGCAATACATTCCATGGCTACAAATTGAAGTAAAACATTAATGTTACTGTTCTGTGCCATAGAGTTATATCCGACTCATAGTGACACTAAATATAATGGAACAAAACACTACCTGACACTGTGCCATGAATGCAGTCTTATGTTTGTGCCCAATGTTGCAGACATTATGTTTCTTCTCATTTTGAGTTGTGCCACATCAGCAAAATGAGGTCCCAGGGACGTTACTCCATTCTTGTCATTAAAGTTGACTCTGAGGACGAAACTCTTCCCCAACAGTTTCTTAAATGCCTTCCAACTTGGTCAACTTGGGGTGTTCATATTCCAGCACTATTTAACAGTGTTTCTCTGCTATTTCTAGGGTTTTTAATGGCTAATTGTTTTGGGAGTGGGCGGCTAAATCCTTCTCCCTAGTCTGTCATAATCTGGAAACTCAGTTGAAACCTATCACCATGAGTAGCCCTGCTGTTTTCTGTAATAACGATGGCATAGCTTTCAGCATCACAGCAACATGCAAGCCCCCACAGCATGACAAGCCAACAGACACATGGGGGAAAACATAAATACGTAAAGTTTTTTCTAACCCATTCTCAACTTAGTAACTCAGTAACATTCTGTTGATTGGCCTTTGTTGATTTACCTGTAAACACTGCTGCTGAAAATGTAGATTAATTAATTTATCATAAGGTTACTTTCTGCATTCTAAGATCATTGGTGGATACAGACAATCTTCACTAGCCTAATTTGGGTTGAGCCACCTAAATCATAATTATAGATGTAGAATAACACTTTTACCATAGCCTATAGTTATGTTTGTATGGTTATTTTAATTCATCACAGTTTACTTCCCAATGTTAGACATTCCTCTCCTAAGGTATTTTGTTGTCATCCAAATAAAATATTTTTGATGGAATGGATTGGTTTTATGGATTAATGCATAGCTGTATCAAGAAACTTGAATTGATGGCCTCGGTGAGCCCAGTGCACAAGATCTCCCGCAAGAGAACGCGGGCCCCACAACTCGCCAGAGGGAGGAGGCAGCAAGAATGACAGGTCCTGGTGGAGGTACCTTCAAGTTGGAGAGGCTTAATAAATATTGAGCCAGGTGTGATGGTGCACGCCTGTCCCCAGGGGCTCAGGAGGAAAAGGAGGATCACAAGTTCAAGACCAAAGGCAGTCTGCATCATTTGGAGAGACCCTGTCTCAAAAAAAGAGCGAGAAGGTGATGCTTGGAGCTGCTGCACCCATATTAAGACCCTAAGGAAATGAGACTGAGGGAGGGAAGCCAACAGGCTACGGATGGCAAAGTGGACAAGTGGGTAGAACTTGGGTCCTACGTGCTGCATTTTTCTCGCAGGCAGATGATTGAAGTAATGCCACCAGTGAGAGGACAGCAGTGGCTGCTGAGGAGGAAAGGGTATCTATCTTTCCAAAACCCTGTAGGGTGTCTGCTTCCAAGATTGTGTAGCTTGGAGCTGTCTGGGAGCCATCTTGCCACCACCTGAATGGAGCAAGCACAAAATCTGACATCATCATGCCCATAATCCCAGCGACTCAGGAGGTGGAGGTAGAAGGTCGCAAGTTCGAGGCCAGAGGCAGCCTGCATAACTTGGCGAGACCCTGTCTCAAGATAAAAAATTAGAAAAGGGCTGGGGTGCAGCTCAGTGGTAGAGCACTTGCAAAGTATTCACAAGCCCCTGGATTCTACTGCAAAAAAAAAAAATCTGATATCATGTGAACTCCTGGCTAATGCCATGCCTCAAATACCCATCCTTCCCTTTCCTGATTATGTTAATTCAATAAATTACCATATGCACACACAGAGAGATTTCCCTTTAAAATTTTGAGCTATTTCAAAAGACGTTTTGGAAAGACTACTATGACAAAAGTGGCCCTAAACTATCTAGGGACTCCAAGCAGTGGTGGTCACTGAGCGAGTGGCAATGGGTTGAGCCTGGCCAGTCTGTGGACCACAGAGATGCTGGCAGTTAGGAAGGCAAAGAGGAAACTCAGGATGGGGACCATCTGCTCACCCACCCCCAGTGGGACAAACTTAGCGATCAGCAAGGCCAACTGGATGGCCTCACTCCATGATCCCCTTCACACTGTCCCCCTCTCCAATCTGGCAATCCCAAGCTTCCATGACTCATTCACCTACTGGGTGGATGAAAAGTTCCCGGCAGGGACTGACCAAACCCCAGCTATCAGATGCCTGGCCAGGATCACCTGGGTGAAGAAGCTCATGGAGAAATAGGTAGTGACACAGAACCTGACCTTCCGCAAACAGCTGGAGGCTGGAATCCTCTACTTTGACCTGCAAGTGTCATCTAAGCCAAGGGACCCTGACCAGGAGATCTACTTCATCCACGGGCTCTTTGGCCTCAAGGTTTGGGACAGGCTGACGAGATTGACGAGTTCCTCACACAGCACCCCAGAGAGATTGTCTTCCTAGATTTCAACCACTTCTATGCCATGGATGAAGCCCATCACAAATGCCTGATTCTCCAGATCCAGGAGGCCTTTGGAAACAAGTTGTGCTCAGCCTGCAGTGTGGAAAGTATGACACTGCAGACCCTGTGGGAGAAGAAGTGCCAGGTTCTGATTTTTTACCACTGTCCCTTCTACAAGCAATATTCTTTCCTGTGGCCCGGAAAGAAGATCCCAGTGCCCTGGGCAAACACCACCAGCAAGTGCAAACTGATCCTCTTCTTGGAGACCACGCTCAGTGAGCGAGCCCCCTCCATGTCTCCCAGGCAATTCTCACTCCCAGAGTGAAGACCATCACCCAAGGCCTGGTTGGGGGCCTCCAGGACACTCTGGTTCATAGGAATCTTCCTGCCATCCTGGACGGGGTGAAGACGCAGAAGCCTGGAGCCAAGGGTGTGAACATCATCACGTCTGACTTTGTAGACCTGGTGGACTTTGCCACAACTATGATTGAGTTGAATAAGCTTCCAGAGGAAGCCAGTTCAGAGCTTTAACTAAATGCTGATATTAATTTTTTGTTTAACTTACTGTTGAATTTGTCAATCCAGGGTAGAGTTCTGAAGGGTTTCCCACTAGAATGTCTCCTGGCAGTGACGGAAAACTGAGTAGGAAGAAGAGGGATTATTTCCCCCTCCTACCTAGTGCCATTTGAATAAAATGACAGGGATTTTCATTGCATTTTTCCCAAAGGAGACTTAAAAAAAAAAAACTTAAGTCCAAGGGAAGAAACAAATTTCATGTGATCAATGTCAGGATCTCCCCAATGGCTTGTGATGGTGAATGGAATATGGAATATGGAAACAGGGTTTCTAAGTGCCCCTGGGGTTCAGAATGGAATATCCTCTAACTGGCTTGTTTCTCTATTATCTTGGGCAGGAGGGGGTCTTACATTTGAGGCAGTGAGGAGGAGCCAGAAGGGCATTCCTAGTCAAAAGAATGGCTTATTGCAAGTGCCAATTGCTCTGTGGTATGGCTCTAACAGCACCCAGGAGCACTGAGGAGAGAAAAAAAAACTAAGTACCAATTCTGTCTAGAATTGTTGCACATCTCTATGTCTTCCCTGAGAGTAAGATGTAGTCATCACCAAGGTGGTCCAACCACAAGCTATACAAACATAGCTTATGCTGGTCACTTGTCACTTTAATTCTTCACATAAATAGTGCATACTGCTCTTGGTATCAGAAATATCTTTCCCAGTTTTAAAGCACTGATTCCTTTCTGGTTCTTTTCAGCTCTTTTTAAAACAGAAAGGAACAATGAAGGGCATTCTTCTCAGTGTAGAGCCCAGTAAAAGATAGACATGCATGTTTGTAGTAAGTCAAATTTCTTTAATTCTGTGGCTTTTCCCAAAATGACTGCCAGGTAAGCATTGCATCATTTTGGCAAAGTCCTCTTTGAAGTAGGATCTTCAAGCCAGATGTTGGAATTGCTTTCATTATTGTCTGCCTTGGACTCAGCCTGCTCTATAGGACACAGTGCTAACCAGAAGCCCCTTGTCCCTGATACCATGGAGGTTGACACAATGGCTTTAACAGAGGACTCTCAAAGTGGGTTTGGAGCCATTCTGCATCTCCTGGAAAACAAAACTCCCTCAAGGACATTGAAGATGATTTGTGAGTCATCAAATGAGAAATATGCAGTGTAGAAACATTTCCAGTTCTTGACTGTTCTACTTTCTTCAGTTAAGAGCCTATTAATCACCACTGCATGAGGGCTTTGAAACTCAAGAGGGGATTATTTTTAAGTTGATAAGAGGTGCTTCTCTGTAAAGAGCCCTCTTGTGTTGCAGTTCATTCATTCATTCATTCTAGCGTATCTGCAATGCTTCTTACCTCAGGAGCACTCGTGCAGGAACTTACTGCACCGTTCTCACTCAGGACAGCTGCTGCCACTGGCTTCCCCCCCTGCCCAGGCCTGCACATCTCAGGGCTGTGAGTGATCTCAGACTCTGCTGGAGATGTCCTGGCTCCCCCAGTTCTTCTGAGGGCAGTGTATATGTGTGGATGTAGTAGAGATCCAAGGAGCCACTACCACACCACACACTGGGACAGAAGATGAAGTGGGTCACAAAGAACTCAGTTTTTGATGTAGACCTTCCAGTAGAGTGTTGGAAAGAAAGTAGTTAGAAATAAAATGGGGTATGGGGATGTGTACACTTCAATGTCCCTTAGCCCTCTCTGAGAATCCCTAAGAAGGTGTTGGCTTCTGGATTTGAGGAGGAATATAAACATGGAATCCTGAATGGACATGTGGATCTATAAAGATTACTGGACCTTCCTCCCAGTAAACAAACGAATAAAATAAAATAAAATTTAAACTAAAAAGAAAGAAAGAAAGAAAGAAACTTGAATTGCAAAAGGGTGTTTTGTGAATGTTTTCAATTATGTTGTTGTTGTTAGGTGCTGTCAAGTCAGATCTGACTCAGAACAACCCTACATACAACAGAATGATACACTCCTGATTCCAGGCCAGGAACACAATCATACTTATGTTTAAGTCCATTGTTGTAGACACTGTGCCAATCCATCTAGTAGATGGTTTTCATTGACCTGCCACTCTCCCATATATCATGTCCTTCTTGAGGGATTGGTCCCTCCTGAAAACATGTCCAAAATATGTAAGATTCAGTCTAGCCATCCAAGGAGTACTATGCTTGCACTTCATCTAGGACAGATCTGTTGGTTCATTTCACAGTACATGTATATTTAATATTTGTCTCCAGCACCATAGTCTAAAAGTATCAATTCTTCTCCTGACTCTCTTATTCAATGTCCAGCTTTCACAACCATATTATGCAACTGAAAATACCATGGCATGAGTCAGATGCACTTTTATTTTTTTATATCTTTACTTTTCAACATGACATCTTTTCAACACTTTAAAGAGGTCTTTGCAACAGCTTTTCCCAATGCAATACATCTTTTGATCTCCTGATTGCTGCTTCCATGGATGTTGATTGTAGAAAGAAGTAAAGCAAAACCTTGGACAATCTCAAACTTCTCTCCATTTATCATGAAGTTGCTTACAGACTCAGATATAGGGACTTTTGTTTTGTTGATGTTGAAGCAAAATCCATACTGAAGGCTGTGTTCTTTGATCTTCATCAGTAAATGTTTCAATTCCTCTTCATTTTCAGCAGGCAAAGGTATGTCATCTGAATAATGCAGAGTGTCAGTAGTCTTCCTCCATTTTCTAGCACTATATCTGACATTGTTTCTCTGCTACTCATAGAGTTTTCAATGGCTAACTTTTTGGGAATGGGCTACCAGGTCCTGCTCCCTAGTCTGTCTTATTCTGGAAGCTCAGCTAACACATGTCCACCATAAATAAACCTGCTAGAATCTGTAATATTGGTAGCATAGCTTTCAGCATCACAGCAACACGCAAGCCCCCACAGAACAGAAAACTGAGACATGTGTGGGGCCAGCATTATACTTATCACAGGATATACTAAGTTCAGGTACATCATAGGGGCCAAAGGTCCAGAATGTGGGCCATTTCCTCAGACTCAGTTTCCAAGCCCACCTATGTTCTGAGTCAGATACTGAGCCACCCTGCCAAACTATTTTAGCAGCAAACTTGACTTTGAATTTCACCAGACAACCCCACAAAGCATCTATACTATCAGATCATTAAGGGGCTTCCAGCTGCCAAATACAGTCTGTAAAGACTGTAAGAGTTACCTACGTATTTGAATGAATAAAATATCAGCCAATGCTGAAAGGATCATAAATAATCAGGGAAACATGATAACACCAAAGGAACAAAATAAAATACTAACAAATAAGCAACCATAAACACATAAATGTTTATGATCTTTCTGAGAAAGTATTCAAAATCATCACATTAAGCTTCTTCAATGAGATAGAACAAAACAAAAATAGACAACTAGACAAAATTAAGAAAACAATACATGAGCAATATCAGTCAGAAATTCTGGAGCTAAAAAGTATAATGACTGAATTGAAAAATTCCACAGAGAGCTTCAACAGCAGATTGGATTAAGCACAAGATTTACTGGTGTCAAGATAAATTATTCAGAGACAGGAACAAAGACAAACAAAATATAACAACAATAAAAGAGTGAAAAATACTTAGGAGAAATATAAGAAACTAACACTGTGGCATCTGTTAACATCAGGTCTCAGAAGCTAAACAGAGTCAGGCCTGGTTAGTGCTTGGATGGGAGATAGCCTGGGAACACTAGATACTGTAGGCTTGGGAATAGGACCTGGTAACCCACTTCAAAAAATCAATCCGACATTGAAATCCCTATGAAGAGCAGAGAAGCACTAACAATAGTGTTTTGCCTGTTGTGTGTAGGGTCACTACCGAATCCATGACTCCTAGCAACAACACATTATGAGACTTCAAGAAGGAAAAGAGAAAGAGAAAAGGGATGAAATCTTACTTATAGAATAATGATAGAAATATTCCAAAATGTGGAGAGAGAAATGAGCATCAATATTTGTAAATCTCAATGTACCCTAAGTAGATTAAACATAAACAAGTCTTCATTGAGCTATTATAGTCAAATTCTCAATGTCAGATACAAAAAAATAAAAGAACTATGAAAGCCACAAGAAAGGAACATATATAAAAAAGACCTCTAAGACTATAGGTCGCATTTCAGCAGGAATATTGTGTGCTGGGAGGAAATAGGACAATCCATTCAATACACTGAAAAGAAAAATGAAGTCAGCCAAGAATACTCTGACAAGCAAGGTGGTCCTTCAAAAATGAAAGAGAAATAAGAAGTTTATCAGATAAACAAAAGTTGTGAGATTTCATTACTACAAGAATGGCATCATAGGGAATATCTGTAGCCAGAGCACCCTGGCATCCCATCCTGCCTGATCTCAGAAGTTAAGCAGGGTTGGTCTGGTTAGTCCTTGTATGGAAAACTGCCTAGGACTACCAGATACTGCAGGCTAGGGAGAAAGACCTGGAAATCCACTTCTGAAACAATCTCCATTGAAAACCTTGTGAATAGCAGAGAAGCACTGACAATAGTGCTGTACATGGCACAGTGTCAAGGAGTATTTCTTTCTGTACTTAAGGTTGTTTTGAGTTGGACCTGACTCAATGACACCTGACAACAACAACAAAGACAGTTCACATGTAAACAAAGGTATGTGAACTAATAACACAAATGTATTAAAATATAAAGCTAAATTTAAAGGTAAGAATATAGTTGAAATCAGAATAGTTGGCTATAATATTGGTGCATAACTCAGTTTTAAATCTGGTATAAAAATTAAAAGGCAAAAGTATTTTTAAAACCTATAGCTAGCATAATTTCTTATAGATATAAGATGAAAATACAAATTTGAGTATCAAGAACATTAAATGTGGGGGAAGAATTTAAAAATGAAAGTATTTGTATGCAAAGTTATCAGTTAAAATAACCTGTTACAGCTAAAAAAATAAAACATTCTAGGCATGCCTCAGAGTGATCACAAAGAAACTTGTATGTGATACAGAAAAAAATGGAAAGAAAAAGTACAAAATATTATACAATCACAAAGGAAAGCAGGAAGAAAGAGTGAAAAGAAAATAAGAACTATGAAGCAATCAAGAAATAATTAACAAAATGACATAGTTTTTACTTACCAATTACTTCTTTAAACTTAAATGGATTATATTTTTCAATCAAAGCCATATTGCAGAAGAAGGGACAATAAAAACATTGAACTCTATTCTGTCCATAAGACACTGAATTTAACCTCAAAGACATCATAAAAGCATACATAGGCTAAAAGTAGAGCAATCCAATAAGATAGTCTACGGATTTTTTGTATGTGTGTGTGTGTGTGGTACTTAGAGGTTGAATCCAGAGTCTCACACTTACTTTTCAAGTGCTCTACCAGTGGGCTGCACACCCCAGCCCATTTTTAATTTTTTTTTATCTTGAGATATCTAGTACTAAAAATTGAAAAAAAATACATTCATGATGAATAAATACAAATGTGATTAAGCTAATGGTAGGTTTTTGAAAATGGAAATGAAGAACTAGAGAAAAAATTTTATAAAGTATATATCAGAACTGAGTTATAGATTATGTTCAGGTTTTGGGATGGGTCGATAGAATTTAATATTCAATTTATAGTAAGGTAGCAAGGGAGCGAGGGAGATAAAGAAGGAATACTCATAAAGTTACATGACAGGAAAAGCTTTAAAGAAGATAACAAAGATTTCAACAAGAAAGATAAAAAATATAATACTGTTTTTCAGTAATTTGGGTCAAGTTTTTTCTCTTTTTTCTTTCTTTCTTTCTTTCTTTCTTTATTTATTTTTTTATTTATTGCAGTACTGGAGGATGAACCCTCACACATGCTACACAAGTCCTTTTACTACTGAGCTGCACCCCTAGTCCCAGTTTTATTTTTTTATTTTGAGACAGTCTACTAAGTTTTGCAGGCTGCCACTGGCCTGGAACTTGTGACACTCCTGTTTCAGTCTCCTGAGTACCTTACACTGAAAGTGTGTGCCATGGCTCCTTGCTTAAATTTATTTTTAACTGAGACAAAAAATATAAAAAAAAAGTGTACATATTAATGAGATACCATGTGGTTTTTGCTACATGTATACCTTGTATAATATGTAAATCAGATAAAACATTTATTTTCACAAACATTTTTCATTTCTTTATGATAAAAAAGTGCAAAATCTTTTCTTCTATCTATATGTCAATAATTTGAAATGTTACGGTAACTTGTAGAAGCTTGAGGATTGGGGCAAAGAAAATATTCATTATATTGATTAACTGATAAATTAGACTTTTGTTGCTTTTGTCATTTGAAACAGTATATTATAACTGGTACTTGTCCAAGATGGCTTCAAAAATCAAAGGACTATGGTGTAAAACTTAGACACAAGAAAACCAATTACTCTCTCAAAAAATTGTTTGAAGGAGAATGGAGATTTCTTAAATATTGTGTTCTTATCTCTAAATGGGCTAATGCTATTCATCTTCTTACCCAACAGTCTTACCTACTCAAAGTCCCCAAATAAACCTTGGCTTAAGCCAAAAAACTCTTAGTCTAATCTTTTTTTCCTTTCAGCAAAATTGCACAGTAAGTCACTATTGTCATTTTAGCCAGGCATGGTTGATACTTCCCAGGAATTGTTGCTATCAGAATCTAGAAAACTATAAGAGGGTTCTTCCAGACCTGAGACCCAGAAACCCAGCATCGGGCTCAAAACCAGCTGTCAGTTGCCTCAGCAACGCAGAGCACAGGCTTTGTGGAGTCAGAACTCAAGACATTACTGGTAGCCTGTACCTCCAAAGAAATAACATTGAGCCAGTTCTAGAAATACAAAAAGAAGGTGACAACTGGAACTAACTACCGCTAGAATTAGCTGGTACTTTAATCTGATATATGGATGCTAATAGGAGGCAAACAGTTGGCAAAGGAGAAATGCAATGTGCAGAGTCTCACTATCAGCATCACAATGCAGAGTGGAACCTGACAGACAACAGTGTCATAAACCACACTATCAACTATTAAAAATTTCCAGTCTCAAACTCAGGATGGAAGGATTCAAGAAATAACTGGGGAAGAGTTGCCCCCTCAAAGAAGAGTTGACTTTAATGATGAGAATGGACTAAAGCCTCAGGGACTTTCAGCTGATAATGTGGCACAACTCAAAATGAGAGGAAACATAGTGGCTGCAACAAAAGGCTCAAACATAAACAGACCCAGTGCTTAGCACACTGTTCAGTTGTAGTTTGTTCTGTTATACAAAGGGTCACTATGATTTGGACCCCACTCTATAACATCTAACAACATGTGAATTCACTGAGATTTAGAACCTTCTTGCTTTCTTTCTTTTTATTTATTTATTTATCCATTCATTCATTCATTTTGGTGCTGGGGATCAAAGGCAGGGCCATTTTGCTAGAGGCAAATGCTCTACCACTGAAGTACACCTTCAGCCCATTATGGTTATTTTAATAGGGAACCTGAAAGTTTTTTGAATATAGGTTTTTGGGGGCTAAATTTGGCCCATAGACCATGTTTTGCTGCTCCTTTCACTAATACAATTCTAATGCCTTAGCCTTTTTTCCTTCTTTTCTATTCAGAGTGAGTGTTGGTAAAATGTCTGAAATAATAGGTGAGATATGTATATGGAGTGAAGGTCAAGGAATGTACCCTTATGAGTAATGAACTCAATTAAATGTGTAGTCCCAGGGAAAAGGGCAAAATATTCATGGAAGTTATGTTCAAAAGAGGAAGAGATTTAATTAATGAAGAAGAACCAAAAATGTGGGAAGCACCGAACATAAGTGACGACTTTTTCATTGGGACAGAGGGAAACATTTCTTACTAGAAACAGCAGAATGTTTAAGGGTAGCTGAAGAAATAAAAATTTTTCATAAGATAAAAAAAACCTGTCATTGATGAGTAGAAGCAGAAACAACAAATATCACTGATCCCCAAAGATATCAGTATGTTGGAAAAGAAATTACAGTGGATTTTAAGGAGGAAGTTAACATGAGCAATGTAAAATGAAATGCATGTATGAAAATGTCATGAGACTCATCAAGTTGTACATTAAAAACTACTAATAAAAAGTTAAAAATAAAATTTTCAGCTAAAGTAAAATATTAAACTTTTAGGAAAAGAAAAGCTTTATCTCAAATAAATATTAAACCATACATGATATGTATTGCAGGCAATATGATGAGACAC
Organism: Pedetes capensis; assembly: GCA_007922755.1. Lineage (NCBI taxonomy): Eukaryota > Metazoa > Chordata > Mammalia > Rodentia > Pedetidae > Pedetes > Pedetes capensis. Next base: position 11,454 of record VMDO01014841.1, on the reverse strand, counting down.
TGTAAAGACAAACAAAAATCTCACCCTTTTGTATATCCAAGCAGATACAACTAAAACATACATATTCTCAAATTAAATGATAATTAGTCTCCAATCAAGGGAACATGTCAATACAAGCTCTTCTGAAATAGTTAATCAGAAATTTGCCTACTAATTAGGGTAACAATCTGAGTTGGTTAATTTGGCTTTCTGTTTGGGAAAAATAAGCGTCTCATTTCTTTAAGACAGCAGGTAATTTGACAACTTGGAATAAGTTTCCCACCTAAGTTAGGCTCCAACTGTCCTACAGAAACTGGAAAATAAGGGTAATTTCTCCCTTGAATCATTAACCTTTTTAACGGGTTTGATTCATTAAGTGATATTTAATGCATTCAGGGTGTTATATAGCTATCCTCTCTTTCTGTGTCCAAGATATTTTCATCTTTTAGAAGCTACATAGGCATTAAGCAATCATTCCCTCCTCTATTCCCCTAGTCCCTAACAACAACCAGTTTGCTTTCTGTCTCCATAAATTTACTTATTCTGGAAGATTCAGAGGTATGTAATCATAATATGTGATGTTTTGTGTGTGGCTCCTTTCACTTACCATAAATTTTTTGAGGTTCATCAATGTTAAAGCATATATCAATATTTCATTCATTTTTATTTATATGGATATACCACACTGTGTTAATTCATTTATTTGCCAGTAGGAATTTTGGCTGCTTTTACTTTTTAGTGACTGTGACTTGTTTTTTATGAACTCTAATATACAATCATTTTGGTTGAGAACATGACTTGTATATATTCTTTAGAGCACATTCTTAAGAGTGGAATTGCTCAGATCATAACTTTATGGTTGATAAATGAACAAATGGCTTTCCATAGCAATAAAATTTTATATTCTCATCAGCAATGTTTGAATACTCCAACTTCTTCACGTCTTTACCAACTGTAGAAGAAAAGAAAATATTTTCAAGTCAAAGACATAAGTTTCCTATACAGAATGTGTAAAGATCTTTTACACTTAACAACAAAAGAAAATTGAATTTTTTAAATGTTCAAAGTACTTGAACAAATATTTCACTTAAGAAGATATTCCAATAGTTAAAAATCATATCATAACATTCTCAAGAAGTTTAGCCATCAGAAAAATACCAATCAAAACCACAGTGTGATATCATTTCACATCCACTAGGAGGGCTATGCCTACAGCCATACCTCCCTGACACCCAATCTTTTCAGATCTTGGGAGCTAAACAGGGTTGAGCTGATTAGTACTTGGATGGAAGACCACCTGGGAATACTGGGTGCTGTAGGCTTTGGAGAAGGACATTGACATCCCAATCCCCAAATTGCTAACCATCAAAACCCCTATGAATAGCAGAGAAGAACTGACAATAGTGCTGGGCATGGCAGTGTCAGGTTATATTTTGTCTGTTGTACATAGGGTAGATAGTGTAGGTATGAATTGGACCTACTCCATGGCATCTAAAAAACAACAAGGTGGTTATAAAAATTCAAGAAATGTATTTTTTCAGTTGTCCCTCATAGATTCAAGGAATGGAATAACCATTATGCTATCAGAATCTTGTTAAAATATTATAGTGATTCACATGTTAAAGCTGAGGCTGAAGGACAGGAGAGATCTTATAAAAATTTTGGAAGTAGATATTGCAATAACCAGGCTACTTGTGATGATAATGAATACTAGCATCTAAAAATCTTAGTATAGAAGCATAGTTCTGGGTAATGTGACTAAAATTTTATTTGCCCTCATCTGGAAGTCAAACTTATTTTAAGATAAAAATCATTGGAATCTGAAAATAAAAAAGATGAAATTTGCAGTACTTCACTTGAAGAGAAACAAATTATCAATGAGAAATCAGTAGTCACTGAGATATATAGCAAAAGGCATCAAATTACCAAGAAACCGGACAAAGCACAGAAATCATCCTCAATAGGATGAATATAATAATAAGATTACAGAATCTTGGTAAAGTAGTGTCATGAACATCTAATGGAGTAATTCTAAAGGTAGTGGCAGATCAATAATTTATGAAAGTAAAGAAATAGTAATATGAGAATCCATAATACTCTTTTCATGATTAGTTGAAGACTATGAAACATATTATTCCTGACTGAGGGAAGTCATCATCAGAAAAGAACATGGGATCAACTAAATAATTGCAAATGTTCAAGTCTGAAAATTTTGTTCATGTGACAATAGAGACTTCCAAAGCAAAATAGGAGTAGAAGAATGACTATAAAGAGTGTATTGGTTGACCAGAGAGGCCCAAGTTACTTAGGTTTAAGAGCATATCAAAAGATGAAGGAACTATGCTGTAAGAGGTGGACTTTCAGACATCATGATAAAATATAGGTTAAATTAAGTTGGATTTTCCAGGATCATTGTAACAGGTGATTTCTCTACACCTCCTAAATTGTGACACTTTCAATATCTCAAATTGCTTTTATATCTATTACTTTGTATCACCTTAATAGCTTCCCAGTGATATAGAAAGTTTAGTGTTTTATCTCCATTTTGTCTACAGAGATAAGTGACAGAGCTCAAAGTGACACAGCCTGGTGAGATACAAGACTGAATATTCCAATATGTATTTTATTCATTCTATACCAGCAATACCTCCAAGGTCTGAGATATTAATTTTTTAAAAAATTGTGAAATATACTTCCTGCCATGTTTTCTTGATTTCATTGTAAAAATGGTCTACAAGCATGTCTTACATAGGAGTTTACAAAGTTTGTTTGAATTAATAATAAAAAGTTACTTGAAATTGATAATCTATACAAACTGAAACCTCTGTGGTGGATAAAATGAACTATTTTCTTCCAAAATATAAAAGCATATGTATTAACTTTGGATTAAAATGAATCAAAATCCCAACTAGAAAAGGGCAACAGATGTTTTCCTCTAGGAAAAAGTGGAGCTGATTTGTCAATCCCATCCAACAGATTGTGTCACATTTTGTCACCTGACAGTACAAATAATCCTAAATCATAGGATTTTTATGAAAGGCTAGGTATGGTTACTGTGCTAAATTTTTTTTTAAATTCCTTTTGTTCAGATGTGTATATTTCACAATTTTTTTCACTCTGAGTACTATTTTTATTGAATAGCATGTACTATTTTATAGTTTTGCAATAGGAAGAGAAACAAGGCATTAGAAAGATGTTTGCAGCTTAGTGATCACATGTAACCAGAGCTAAAGTACTGCTGGACCTGATTTGTTTGCTACTAAGAAAAAAGACTTACCTGATTATTGAAAAATAAATCAGAAATATTAAGAAAATAGAAAAAAGCTAGACATTTAGATATTTCAGTAAAATTTCTTAAATTATTACTGAAATCTTTGCAGAGATATGTATTTGCTTTTAAACAGTATGAAAAATATGGTTTTGCAAGTCATTTGGTTTGCAATATAATGAACCAAATGGCTTGCTGAAAATTTGGATGAATTCCAGTTTAACAGCAACTATTCAAATTGATAGTGACAGCTCATTCTGAGGAAAAAATGTTATTTTCAAATGATTGATATGAACTCAAAGGGGTGTGAAGAACTACAGTGTACTTTGTGCATAAGAGTTGTGACAGGTTGGCACATCTCTAATTCAGATTTAAAACAAGCCAGGGTGCTGCAGTTTCCAATGCCATTAAGTTATATACCATATTAAATTATTTCATTCTTTGGAATATTCCACAAAGAAAATGTGCCAAAATTTCAAAACTAAAAGTCTGATTTTTGTATTAGATCAGCACGTTATATTCTAAAACTAATTTCAATATTTTCTTCCTTCAATAAGAAAAAACACATTCACACATATTAATTAAATTTAATTATAACTTAGTAAATGCTGTTCTCTGTCAAATTTAGAAGTGTACCAGGTGAACAAAAATAGAATCCCTTCCATAAAAGTATAATACTAAAACTTGACATTGAAATAATGGGGTCATAATTCTACTGGATGACAAATGAGGCTTAATGCAGATTAATGGCCAAATTCTTCAGGTCTGCCCAGTTTGATTTTACTGATTTGGCATGTATACATTTTAATTTCTTAATTGTATTCCCATGAAGACCAATTAGTGCTTCTCCAAAACCAAAGCATTCAAAGAAGAATATTTACATAATTTTGATTGTGTCTTTTTAAAACAATTCTGCTTTTTCAGAATCTGGTTGTCACAGAGCAAAATCATCTTATGAAACATGTCATAGTAGCAACTTTTCTAGTAGTTATGACCTCCTGAAAAGCTTAGTGTGGCTGTGTGTTTGGCCAGATGTTTTATGTGTTTTACTCATAATCATTGTGAACCCCTTTGTCCTAATTTTCAAAATGCTAATTATCATACATAAGGTGCTTAGTTCAGGCACTTAAAACAAATACCATAGACTAGGTGCATTAGAAACAATAGAAATAAACAACAGAAATTTATTCTTTGCCTTTTGGAGGCTGGGCCGCCTAAAGTCAAGGGTCTGGAAGATTCAGTTAGGCCCTTCACATTTAGCCATGTTCTTTCTGTATGAGAAGAGGCAAAGGAATCTCTCTTTTATCTTTTATACAATTTCACCAATACCTTTCCTGAGATCTCTACCTCATAACCTAATCAACTCCCAAAGGGTTCACCTCCTAGAACCATAATTTTGGGTTTAGGATTTCAATATACAAAATTTAAAGTGACATAAACATTCATTTCATTGCAACTGTTGTATCCAATGTTGGCCGAAAATCAGAAAGGATCATAGGTCAATAAACTTGCGGCATGCATGCCTTCCTGTATGAATCTACTTCCTTAATGAACCTGAGAGCTGTCCAACTCTAAAGTGTTCAGAATTTAACTGGGAATGTTAATCTACAAATAGTTCTAAGCTAGTCTTAATGAAAGTATCCAAAAGTATCATCAAGTATTCTGTTTCTTTTAGATATATTCTTTTATATGCAGACACCATTCTCTTGAAGGATGTCTCTATTTGCTGGCACAAATAAATACCAGGAGTCTAGAAAAAATATATATCTTACTATCAATGATCTTTAAAGGAAAACATTGTTTTCTGTGTCCATTTCAGTTCATTAAAATAAATATTCCTTATTCATGTTAAGTCAAATGGCCTTTTCTCAAACAAATATCATATCCAAAGGGGAGGTGCACATTGGCTGACCTGGCTTAGAATTTGACCACAGTGTTTCTTACATTGATTGTGTCATTTGTTAGCTCATGCTAGGTAAGGAAATAGCAATCTCTTTCCTCTATAAAAACAGAAAAAAAAGAAAAGAGGGGGAAGTTCTGTTACCAGAATGAAAATGGCACTATATATTTTGAACGAAGCCATGAGATAATCGTTATCTCCTTTATGAGTGTATGATATTATTTTTGTTTTCAATAAGTCTGAAATTCTTGTTTTTAAAATCTTACATTTATGTTAATGAGCATGATTATCTCCAAAGGAAAACTGTAAGATGCACATATTAAACATAAAAAAACAGAGAGAACTCTACTTATTAAAGAGGAAGAGTTCTTCATCAAGAATAAAATAATATAACTTACTAATATGTAAGTGCAGATGGATTTCATCTTACTTTACTAACAGAAATATAGAGTATTTGTCTCACACATGTTGTTTGTTTGTCTTTTGCTTTATGAGATTTGTTGTCGTTGTTAGGTGCCATCGAGTCTGTATCCAACTCATAGCGACCCTCATAGGGTTTTCAATGGCTGATTGTTTCAGGATTGCCTTGGGAGTGGATTGCCAGGCCCTTCTCCCATTTTTGCGGTGCTGGGAATTGAACTCAGGACCTCAGAGACTGCAACGCAACGCTCTACCAACTGAGCCAAATCCCAGCCCGTTTTATGAGATAGGGTCCCTCTATGTAGCACGGGCCAGACTTGAACTTGGAATCTTTCTGCCTCAGCCTCTCCAGGTACTGAAATTACAAACACGCGCCCCCACATCTGGCTCTCTTACATATCAAAATGCAGAATTGTTTTGTTTAACCACCACTATAAGAATCAAGAAATTTGAGAGAATAGCTTCATTGGAGCTCTTCATTGAGAAAAATTGTAAGTGGTTAAAACTTAAAGATGTTTTTAAATGAATCAAATGTGTGGATATAAATATCTACAGTTAAAAATTTAAAGTCAAATGATTTACACTGTGTAAGTTCAATATTTTTATTTTTCACTCATGTAGACTATTCTGCTTTTTACATTGCTTTTAGCTACTCATCTAAAATCTACACAGAAGAGTTCCATAAATCACCTGCTACACAAAGGTCATCAAAGTACCCATTCTCTCACAAATAGATACATGATATTCATTTTCTTATCACTATATAATTCTGGTTAAAATATGCGTCAGTGCTAGCTTATGCTTGGAATCTCAGTGCTTACATGTAGTTACTATATTAAGTCCATAAATCTTTTGTTTGTTTGTTTCTTCTTCTTTTTCTTCTTCTTCTTCTTCTTCTTCTTCTTCTTCTTCTTCTTCTTCTTCTTCTTCTTCTTTTGGTGTTCACTAAGAGAACTTTGTGTCCATAATCTGATGTTTTAGATTTTAGATACATAAAAAGAGGACCAGGAATATGACAAAGAAGAAAAAAAACAGCAAAGCATGCAAAGGCTGAGCTAGAAATAGAAATATCCAGCTTGAACTTTAAAAAGCAAACTTGGTAGGTGGAGAGTTATATTTGCTCTAGGAAAGTTTAAGCTGTGTAACCAGCACAAATGCACCAGACAAGTCAGAATTCCACTGACCTTGGCAATGTCTGAAGGGAAATATATTCATGGAGATCAGCTCTACTGAAATTAATCTCTTGTGTTGATAAAATAAAAGTGATGTTTCTTTCCTAAAAAGAAGAACTACTTTGGCTTCTGTTACCTACCAATGCTTGGGGGCAGAAAAACTAGCCATTGACATCGTGGTCCTTAAAAAAATTCTCATTTACTGTTTGTCACGGTAAGTCAATCATGGAGTAACATACAGTGAGTCAGTTTCACAATCGATGTGCCTTTTAATCTCCTTCAGTCTACAAAAGACACCTCTTAGCAGCTAATGACCTTTTACACAAAATTTTGAGAAAATATATTTCATTCTTTTAAGCAGGCACAGATATAACAAAATTTTTTACTTTAACATTGAGCAATGTTTATTACCAGAGTATTTTAATATTGTATATTAAAACTTTAGAGCAGAATCCTTAAGAGAATGAAAAATGATTTACAAAAGTATTCTTGGTCATTTTTTAAATGAAATAAAGTTTCATTTTCAAATAGTTGTAGGTTAGAAAATTATAAAGTTGATACAGAGAATTCCTTTATCCTGAACAGTGAGATTTCCATATTATTGCATTTTACATTAATGTGGTCTATGCGTTATAACACCTGCAGCCATACCACTGTGGCATCCAATCCTATCTGATCTCAGAAGCTAAGCAGGGTCAGGCCTGGTTAATAGTTGGATGGGAGACCGACTGGGAACACCAGGTGCTGTAGGCTTGGGAGAAGGACCCAACAACCCACCCTCAAAACAGCCACTGAAACACCTATGAAGAGCAGAGAAGCACTGACAATAGTGTTTTGTCTGTTGTATAGAAGGTCGCTATGAGTCAGACACCGACTTGATGGCATCTAACAACAAACAACAACATGTGTTATAATTGGTATATTATCATTAGCTAAAATTTATATTTTACTCAAAATTCTTTAGTTTTTACCTAGTGTATTTTCCTTTTCCAAATTCCCATTCAGCTTACCACATTTGTGTTCATGCTCATGCTGCTTATGCATCTCTTGAATGTAAATTTCTCAGACTTTTCATGTTTTTCACATTCTTCATAGTCTGGAAAGGACAGAGAAGGTATTTTTCAAAACTGGAATCTTTCTGATACTTTCCTTTGATTAAACTGAGGTTATGAGTATTTCAGAGGAAGATGCAGTGGTGAAGTGCTATTTTGAGTATATATGAAAAGATTATCCTTTTCTTTAGTAGTGAGAAGATGGAAGTTATAACCACAGTTGATATATAATATATTTATCAAAATTGCAAAACTCAAAGATACTATACTATAACTATTAAAATGGCAAAAATGAAAGCACGAGAACAATATTCATTAATGAGAATGTGGCTGGGTGTGGTGGTACACGCCTGTCATACCAGCAGAGTCAGGAGGATCTCGAGTTTGAGCCCAGAGGCAGCCTACATAACTTAGTAAGACCTTGTTTCAATAAAAAAAAGAAATTTTAAAAAGGGGTTGGAGGTGCAGCTTAGCAGTAGACCACTTGCAAAGTATGTGTAAAGTCCCCAAGTACTGAAAAAAAAATGAGAATATGATATAACTAGAATGAACATATACTGTTAATAAGAGGATAAATTGTTGTTTATCTTATGTCATAAGAGAATAATCAAGTTATCTTTATTTTATTTTACTTTATTTTATTTTATTTTTTGTTTTGTCTTGTTTTTGTTGTTGTTTTCTCTTGCCCAGGTTGGCTTCACACTCACCACTGTCCTCAGCCTCTCAAATAGTTGGGATTACCGATGTGTGCCACTGCATCCAGCAGTAGAACTAATCTGAAAAACCATTTGATAGAATTTATTAAAGTTGAAAGTTATTGTATGATTCCCACATAAGTACTCAACAGAAATGTTTCCATGTTTTTCCCCAAAGAGGCCAAAAAAAAAAAAAAAAGATTCAAAATAGCATAAACTCAAAACTATCTAATGCTTTTCTTCAAAAGAATAGTTGAATCCATTGTGGTATAGTCATGCAAAAGTACATGCTGCATTGTGATGTCAATATGGTAAGCACTACCCACAAGTGAGTGTTTTAAATTTAAGCTTAATTAAAATTAACTTAAATATTTGGATTCTCAGTTACATTAATCATATTTGAAGTGCTCAATGACTACCTGTGGCTTATGCTACTGTAATTTTCGTCACAGACGTGACATGAAATGTCCCAGTGCTACAGAAATACCACAGATAGTTCTATTAGACAGTCCTGTCAACATTGAGAATGAATGGTTTAACACTATATGTAAAATAATGTGGATGAAAGCCAAAATCACAATGTTGAAAAAAAGGCACATGCAAAAGCATATGCTGTATGACTTCATTTACATAGTATCTCCAAACTGGTAAAATGTATCTATGGTGATAAAGTCAAAACTGTGGCCATTGTTGGAGAGTATAGTGACAGAAACAGGCAAACAAAGATTCTGCAATTCTCTTTATGTTTTCTTTCTTTATCAAAGCATTTTTTGTTGTTGTTAGGTCTCCTCAAGTTCGGTCCAACTCATAGTGACCCTATGAGTGACAGAACAAAAACTCCCCAACACTATGCCCTGCCCAGCACTATGTCAGTGCTTCTCTGGTATTCATAGGGTTTTCAGTGGCTGATTGTTTTGGTATTGTTTCAGGAGTGGGCTGCCAGTTTCTTCTCCCATTTTTGTGGTGCTGTGGATCAAACCTGGGCCTCAGAACATGCATCACTCTACCAACTAAACTAAGCACCAGCCCATCTAAAGTCCTACTTACATGGAAATGTTTACTTGGTGAAAATTTGCCAAGAGTATGCTTAGAATTTGTGTGCTTTTTTGTATGGTATATAATAGTTCAAAGCAATATTTACAAATAGAAATGAGTCACACTATGAAGGATTACCATTTACACAGCCAAAGCAGTAGCATATGGAAGTATTTCATCATGCATGACAGACAAACAATAGTTTCAACAAGAGAATTTGAGCTTTGAGTCAGCAATCCACAATGGTTCCTCAGTAATCAGCAGTTCATACCAGTAAAGATGATATACATTTTCATTTCTACTGAGAGAAGTTGCTGTTACCTTTAACATCAAATGGCATCCTCATCCTGCTTCCCTGAGTTACCCTACACTGTGGTCCTTACATGTGTTAACCTCAGTTGTTCTTTTCAGAGTTGACTCTGTAGCTCTCATTCCTGTGTCCTCATTAGAAAAGAACCCAGACTGAGCACACATCTTTTTAATAAGGTTACAACTACTGATCCAAAAATCTGTGCTCCAAATTCAGAGATCTCATTCACGTTTGATTATAAATGCCTGCATTATTATTCATAGAATATATTTGGTAAACATTACAGAACATATCATTATTGATGGTCTTATGAAATGCCTTTTTCTTTTAGTTCTACTTTTGATTAAACTTTCCTTGGTCTTGATTCTAAATATTTAAGGTTTTAAACATCTGCAAAGTATCCTGTGATTTGCTTTCCTTTCTTTCATTATATGCTCTGTGCATATATCTAAATATCATACTTTATGTATACAAATGAAAGAACTCATTCATTACCATGATAGATAATAGATATCCTGAATATCTATTAAATAGATATCAAAACTAAAGGAACTGAATGTAAGAAATAAAATTAAGCTGCCTATGAGAAAAGTATGCAAAATTCATTATTTCATGTTTAAAATAATAATTATAATGAAGTAATATATACATTTTTTCTAAAAAATTTATATCTCCCAATTTCAGAATGAAGCATGATCAAGTCCATAATTTAAAATATCTATAGGGAATTGACATAAACAAGTAAATTAATACAAATAGATGCATTAAAGTTTACTGAATAGCCATAAGGAAAGTACATACTGGAGATACATTTCATGACTATTGACACATGAATACATACATTAGAATAATAAATATACATGTGACTTTTGACAAATGACCAGGGAACAAGAACTACACAAATGTAATGAAGCTGACTGTGTTATTTATTAACTCTAATAAAGGAAGATTCAAAATGCAAATATACATATAGTTAAAAGAGAAATTAGGTATATATCCTTGGGATAATAATGACAACAAACATGTAGGATTACCTGATATTTTATAGTACAGGTGCCTCAGGCAAATGCTTTAAATTTCTAATCAACTAATAGCCTGGCTCTTATTTAAGTGATGTCTTTGACTAAAGAAATATTTGTACTTTTCAGTTCAGGTTATATTCTCTTAAAAGTTTGGGATTATGCTTTTCTTTCAGTGAGTACTGGGGTATCTCTGAGTCATCCTATTCTCTCTTTTAAGGAATACCTTTAGAACACATTTCTGATAGAATAAATATCCCATATACTTAAGGATAACGAACTACTCTGAAAACTTTGCTTCAACACAAACTAACCCCCAAATTTGTGATTGTTCTTCAAACACTAGGTGTGTTAGTTTCCTCAGCTGCCAAATGGGCTCATACTCAACTCTTCAGAAGTTATATTTAAAAACTGAATGAATAATTCTAGCGACCTGAGATTTAACACATACCTTGTGCATAAGTTCCAATTCTGCACAGGTAGAATAACAATCTTCACTGAATACTACAACTAAAGTAAATAATAATGATTCAAATCCAGATAATTAGACTCCAATGCCTGAACTCATAAGAAATAAGTGTACTTTTATCTTTTGATAGCCCAA
>VMDO01014840.1:35453-53270 GCA_007922755.1 Pedetes capensis | reverse complement strand
ATAATAGTTATATTAACTGACCTTCCTTGTAGGCGTATGGATATTATTCTATCACTGACAACATTGTATTTCATGACAGATCTTGAAATGTCTTTTTTGATGATGAATGCAACCCCATTTCTCTTTAGTTTATCATTCCCAGCATAGTAGACCATATGATTGTCTGACTCAAAATGGCCTATGCTGGTCCATTTTAGCTAACTGATGCCTAGAATGTCAATATTTATGTGCTCCATTTCTCTTTTAACAATTTCTAATTTGCCTAGATTCATACTACGTACATTCCATGTTCCAATTATTAATGGATGTTTACAGTTGTTTCTCTTCATTTTGAGTCGTGCCACATCAGCAAATGGAGGTGCCTAGGGCTTTACTCCATTTCTGTCATCATGGTAGACTCTACTTTGAGGAGGCAACTCTTCCCCAGTAGTCTTTTGAGTGCCTTCCAACCTGGAGGCCTCATTTTCCGGCACTGTATCTGACAGTGTTTCTTTGCTATCCATAGGGTTTTCAATGGCTAGTTGTTTCGGGAGTGGTTCACCAGGTCCTACTCCCTAGTCTGTCTTAGTCTGGAAGCTCAGCTGAAAACCTGTCCACCATGGGTAACTTTGTTCATATCTGAGGTACCAGTGGCAGAGCTCTCAGCCTCATCACAACAAAGAAGCCCCCATAGTGCGGCAAGCTGACAGACGTGTGGGGGTTCCTATTCATAGCTGTCATTTAAAAGCTAGCCTTACTTATTGACCCTTAGAAGGAACATTCACTGCATTGGACCAAAGAGTTACCTTGCTAGATGCTGAGGACAAAAGGATGAACAAATTAGAAACAACCTCTACCCTCTAGAAGGAAAATCTAGCATACCAGATAACTGAATCTCTTAGAGGCTCTTAACCTACCATCCCTTAGAACCATCTACAACCAGTGTTTTCTTTCAGATGATGACCAAAAGTAAAGCTTTATTTATACTTTCTTAGAACAAATTGAGATACACATAAATAGAAAAGTTAAAAATATACTTTCATACATAAGCATTCTCATATTAACATCTCTGAAATCTTTAAAAGCTTATGTGAAGACTAAACATTTTTCTTGCCTTTGGTATGATGTTCATGAAGCTGAAGAAGTGATTTTAAGGACTCGGTGCTCTCAAACTCATGAGGATTCTGGAGAAAATCTTCAGCTTGGTCTATTTTAATAGCAAACTACAACACAAATACAGAGAGGAAATGAAAGCAACAGAAAATCAATGTGCCACTTTTAGTTATTTGTGGATATTTTTCATGCATTAATGGCTTAGCTGAGTGTGAGTGAGTGTGTGTGTGTGTGTGTGTGTGTGCGCGCGCGCACGTGCACATGCATGTGTATGAGGTGGGGTTGGTGTTAATTTACAAAGTGGTAGGGATTTTCCTGCCTTTGGATTTCTTTCGAACTTAGAAATGTATCATGTATGCTGCAATAAACTGACTTTGTTACTGTTCAAAAGTCTATTAAATTTTTAACCAAAATTTATTGTATCCTGTGTAATAAATTCAGTTTCAGCAACCTAAGGCAGTGTCTCAAAGAGTAAGCAGAAAATTTCCTGAGAGAAACCAACAAAAAGCTGGCCAACCAGTAACCTACAAAATTGTAAGTAAATTTAACTTAAGATCTCAGAGAGAAGATTGAAATATAGATTTTTCACTCATTGACTAAACTTAGAAGTGAAGCAATTTGATACCCTAATTGGTGAGCAAAATGATCAGTCTCTGTTGTAGTTGTTTTTATCCATGAAGTATTGCTCTTTGTTGTTGTTGTTAGGTGCCATCAAGTCAGTTGGACTCACAGCCACCCTCCTAGAGTTTTCAATGGCTGATTGTTTTGGGATTGCCTTGGGAGTGGATTGCCATGTCCTTCTCCCGTCATAGTATAGCTCTAGTGGCTGTCAAATATCTAGTGTGTTTTAGCACTAAGGCTCAAAGCAAATGGCTGTAGTTCATAAAGAGAATGTTAATTGATATGCTCACCACCTTTGGATTAGGTGTAATTTATTTTACAATAAAGCAATAAAGCAATAAAGGCAAAGTACCTGTGAGAAAGACAGAGGAGCCTCCTAAAGGGCTTGTCTTCAAATTTTCTCTAAACTATCATCTTTGAATTTGATGGTGGTTAATATTTCATATAACTCCTTGATTACTAAGATCTGTCTACAGCCATACTACCCTGGCATCCAATCTTGTCTGATCTCAGAAGCTAAGCAGGGTTGGACAGGTTAGTTCTTGGATGGGAGACTGCTAGGGGATACCAGGTACTGTAGGCTTGGGAGAAGGACCTGACAGCCCGTTTCCAAAACAATCAGCCTTTGAAAATCCTATGAACAGAAGAGAAGCACTGGTGAATAGTGCCAGGAATGGCACAGTGTCTGGGAGTGTTTCATTCTGTTGTACATAGGGTCATTATGAGTCAGACCCAACTCAACAGCACTTCACAACAAAACAACATTTTTATATAACTACTTGATTAATAAGATCTGCTGTATTTTGATTGCTACAATAGTTGCATAAAATGCAGTTATAACTGGTGTGGAATGATGAAAGGACTGATTAGCACGTTTCCTTTTGAAATGCAGAGAAAGATTCTGCCATCCTGGAAGGACAATCTCATGGTCACCTGCCATTGTTATACAGTGTTCTCAAATTGCAGCACAGTATTTTAGAAGGGAATTATCTACTTTATGGTTAAGTTTATCAGCCAGAAATTATGCTGCAATAAGTTTCAACCATGCAGTAATAACTTGGTTTATATTTCTAAAGAACTATCCAATGTATATAGTTTAATAAAGGGATCATATCCACACAGCATTTATTTATATCTTTCCTTTGTTGAATTTCTAATACTGATTTTTTTTTTTTTTTTGAGAGAGAGAAGGTCTCACCATGGAATTTGCTATTTAGCCCAGGATGGCTTTGAACTCACAATCTTCTTGCTTCAGCCTTCCAAGTGCTGGGATTATAGGCATGTGCTATCACACCCAGCTTTAATAACTGATTTTAAAGATAATGTTTGAAGAAATTCTTCAAAAAGAGAGAGAGAAAAATAATTTCATGCAAATGATTTTCCCTATAGAACATGACAAAATTTTAGTCATTATATAACTTATATTTATATTTCAGATTTTCATTCAATAATTTTTTAAAATAACCAATAGGAAAATAATACTAAAAAGTTTCCTTGATGTTCTGTAACCTTTGTCTTGTGGATATTTTCCTTTTTTCCATCTAAAAGTTGCATTTTTCTCCTTTCTGTAGCTTGTACAGGGTAGAAGGAACAACAATGAGATAATTTTCAAAGAGCTTATTAATTTTAACCCTCTTCTTTTAATCAATAATGAAAGTTACTTTGGCATACAGAAGCAGCCTGAAGATTATATACAAGTTTACCTTCTGCTTAGTAGGAGTGGTCAACAAACTGGGAGCAGGATAATACAGAAATATTTAGTGATTTCCCTAGATCCAATAAAAACTCAGTCAAGTTTAAGAATAAGAGTACTGGGTTGATATGGATTGACTTAGTATTTCCTTTTTCTCTGCAATATCTGGAAGTAATTTCCACATCATGGAGAAAATTAGCCAGCATTAACACTGAAACACAATGAGAAACAAATATTGAGCATAATGTTAGAAAAAGGATAATTTGCTGTGCTCAGAAGAGCTGTTTCAAGGGAAGTTGACACTACAATGAATCCACTATATCTATAATTTGGCTTCTGTAGGGATATTTCGGGGCTGGGATTTAGCTCAGTTGGTAGAGCGCTGCGCTGCAGTCTCTGAGGTCCTGAGTTCAATTCCCAGCACCACAAAAATGGGAGAAGGACCTGGTAATCCACTCCCAAGGCAATCCTGAAAGTAGCCATTGAAAACCCTATGAGGGTTGCTATGTTCGGATACCGACTCTATGGCACCTAACAACAACAGGGATATTTCAGTTGGCTTATTTATTTTCAGGAAAGAAGATTGTGCATAGAGCTTTTTCCCAAGATGGTTTGTAATGAACTGTGAGTTGGACTTCAGTGTGCAAATTTTGGACAGCAAATCTTGAAAGTTACTATTTGATTTTCATTCATTTTTACTTTTAAACAAGTTCATGATGCATGAGATTGTCCACCTCAATTTTTATGTTCTATTACTAATCTTCTTTTCTTCACTATTTTGGATTTAAGTCCTAAATTTCCTATTAAAAATGTCACATTTTCCAAAGCTAGTGCTTTATCATAATGAAGCAGTACTCCACATCAGAAAGAATGTGCTGCCACTTGACAGAGAAGTTAAAAGTGAAATTTCCAATAATTGTCTTACACCAAACACAACACCTCTTTTGATAATGTTTTTTAAATCTCACATTTCAAAATTGAGAACCTCAAAACAAATCACAGAATTGAAGAAAAATTGTAGGTGGAAATGATTGTCTTAGGTTTAAGACTTTTTCCTTCTCTTGTCTTAGTTTTTAGAAAATCAACTATATACCTTAGAAAAATATCTATAAAGTACTATGTTTACAAGTCAAATATTTTATGAAATATTTGTAACTGCTTTTTTGTATGAACAGCAAAAGGAAATTTTTTATCTCCCCTTATTAGTAAATGATGATGGGGTACAGAATAATACTGCATTGGCTTTTTCCATTAGCAGAAGGAAATTTTATAATACAACTTTTAGCCAACAAGAATATACCAGATCAACATTTCCTACTAACCATATAATCAGGGTAATTGTTTGATTCAGTAACTACATTACTATCTTCTATGGAAGGAAATAGATCAATATGACTTATGTGTAAGAGTTCCTACTTTTACATAATATTTTATATAACTTTAACTAACTACATTTAGTTTTTGTTTAAAGATCTATATTTGAAATTTTTATTTTATCACAACGAAAAAATCAAATGCATTGTATATGCTTTGGTTATTCTGTTATTTTCTGAACATGGTTACAACATCTATTTGTAGAAATAAAATATTTTTAGGTGTGCTATTTATCTGGTGTGATGTAGAGAAGAAAAAAAATTTAAATACAAACCTCCAAAGCATTTTCAAAAAATTCAGAGGTCAGCCTAAGGAGCTCCCTTCTTCTCTCAAGCATGGAGACCAGGGCTGCCCATGCTTCACCCAGAGTCTGGGCCATGGCATCATAGACCTGACTCTGATCCTTGTTCTCTGCAGCTGTCTTGTCTGCTTCCTGCAAGAGCTCCCATACTTGATCTTCCAAAGCCTAAATCCAAGAGAAAAAAAGGCAGAAGGCAGAGTGTCACCCAATATAAGAACACAGAATCACATCTTCAATACTTGGATACTTGAAACTGTATGTGATCTAGGAAGTTCTAGGAGAGAATCTATAAACACAAACTGTCATACTGGCAGTGAGGAAAATAGAAATTATGCAAAAGTATGGTCAAGCTGGGCTAGGGTTTAGCTTAGCTGGGAGAGTGCAGCTCTACACTCACTGAGGACCTGGGTTCGATCCCCAGAACTACAAAAATGGGAGAAGAATGTTGCAATCCTGAGAGAATCAGCCATTAAAAACCCTTTGAGGGCCTCTCTAAGTCAGACCCAACCTCACAGCACCTATCAACAACAAAAACATGGCCAAGCTAAAGGCATTCATATTTAAACATCATTGAAATATAGTATAGATTTATCAAAGATACTTGTCTGTATTTCTTGGGGTGTAGAATATAGTATTGATTTCATATTTCTAAAAAATAAGAAACCTAATTATAATATATGTAGAAAAGTGATCAAGGAAAAAGCTGTGAAAAATGAGCCCAGTAAAACTTACTGCCCATTCTAAATCATTGTCATTGTTAATAGGACTGTGAGAATTGGTGTAAATATTAACAATAAATTCTTAAAAGAGAATATTCATATTTTAAAAATTGGAGTATCTGTTACTAACAGTACAGGTTGAATAAACTATAGAAGACAAAGTAGAACGTGTGTTTATATAGTTATTTCATTCAGGGATAGGAGGAGTATTCTATAGATTCTGTATTTCATTTTTGAAGTTTGCAACAAAATAAAGGTACAATTTAGAAACATTTAGTATGTTACTAAAAGGAAAAATCAACCAGGAACCCATAATGTTAAGTAATATATATTCTCCAAATGCAGAGGCATCTAGCTTCAGAAAACAAACTTTATTATAAATAAAGGAACATATTGGACAAGACACAATAATTATGGGATATTTCAACACCCCACTTTTGCCAAGAGACAAGTCATCAAAACAAAAAATCAACCGAGAAATAATTAATTTAAATAGCACAATAGACCAAGTGGACCTTACAGATGTTCTCAGAATATTCTATCCATCTGATGAGGAATACACATTCTTCTCAGCACCACATGGAACTTTTTCTAAGATAGACCACATTTTAGTCCACAAAAATGGCCTCAACAAATACAAAAAAGTAGAAATCAGCCCTTATACCTTATCAGATCACAATGGAATAAAATTAGAACCCAAAATGAAGAAAAATTTTAGATATTTTATAATTTCATGGAGACCAAATAATATACTGCCAAATAATCAATGGGTTATTGAAGAAATTAAAGCAGAAATTTAAAAATTCCTGCTATCAGATGAGGACTAGACCACATCCTACCAAAATTTATGGGATACAGCAAAGGCAGTTCTAAGAGGGAAGTTCATAACTGTGAGCACCTTCATCAATAAGTTAGGGAAGACCCAAGTAAATAACAACACATCTCAAGGTATTAGAAAGCCAACAACAAACCAGTCCCAAAAGGAGCACTCAGACAGAAATTATCAAGATCAAGGTGGAGCTATCCCAATTAGACTAAAAAAAGACAATTCAAAGAATTAATGAGACTAAGAGCTGGTTCTTTGAAAAGATTAATAAAATAGATGCCCCCTGAGCCAGTCTTGCCAAAGGAAAGAAATAAAAGGCCAAAATTGAAAAGATAAAAGATGAGAATGGAATCATAACTGATACCAATAAAATCCAGAAAATCATCAGGGAATACTTTGAGAAATTGTACTTCCAAAAAATGAAAATACAGAAGAAATGGATAAATTTATTAACACATATGATTTAGCAAAATTAAGCCCAGAGGACATAAGCAATTTCAACAGACCAACTATATACACCAAAATAGAGAAGGTAATAAAAAGCCTCCCAACAAAGACAAGCCCAGGCACTGATGGGTTCATAGCAGAATTCTATCAAACCTTCCAAGAAGAATTAATACCTATTCTCCTCAAACTATTTCAAAAAGAAGAAAAGGAAGGGGAATTTGCAAACTCATTCTACAAAACCACCATCACCCTGATACCAAAACTGGACAAGGACACTTCTAAGAAAACTACAGACCAGTTTCCCTGATGAATATAGATGCAATAATTCTCAAGAAAATCCTGGCAAACTGAATTCAGCAACACATAAAAAAGATCATACACCATGATCAAATGGTCTTTATTCCACAGATGCAAGGCTGATTCAACATATAAAAATCAATGTATTTCAACATATCAAGAGACTTGCAAACAGAAATCACACGATCATCTCAATTGATGCTGAGAAGGCCGTTGGCAAAGTGCAACACCCTTTCATAATAAAAACCCTGGAGAAGATAGCATAATAGGGAAATATCTCAACATCATATAGGCCATTTATGATAGACCTACAGCCAATATCATATTAAATGGAAAAAAATTGAAACAATTTCCTCTAAGATCAACAATATGACAAGAATGTCCACTCTCTCCAATCTTATTCAATATTGTGATTGAAGTCCTAGTCTGAGCAATCAGATGAGAAAAAGAAAGGGATACAGATGGACAAAGAAGAGGTCAAAATATCCTTATTCGCGGACAACATGATCCTTTACCTAAAGGACCCCAGAACCTCCTCTAGGAAACACTTTGACCTAATTAACTCCTTCAGCAAAGTAACAGGACACAAAATTAACACTCAAAAATCAGTTGCCTTCCTTTACACCAATTGTGAGCAGGAAAAGAAGGAAATTAAGGCCACAATCCCTTTCGTGACATCTCACCAAAAACTTAAATAATTAGGAATCAATCTAACCAAAGACCCTGAAGATGTCTACAAGGAAAAGTTCAAAACATTAAATAAAGTAATCACTGAGGATGCCAAAAGGTGGAAAGACCTCCCCTGCTCATGGATTGGGAGAATATATATTATAAAAATGACTATACTACCAAATGCAATTTATAGATTTAATGCAATTCCCATTAAAATTCCAATGACAGACTTTGCAGAAGTAGAAAATATAATCCAAAAATTCATAAGGAAACACAAAAGACCACATATAGCCAAAACAATCTTAAGCTGCAAAACCAGTTAAGGTGGGATCATAATTCCTGACATTAAACTACACTACAGGGCTGTTGTGGCAAAAACAGCTTGGTATTGGCACAAAAATAGGCCTGAAGACCAATAGAACAGAACTGAAGACCCGGAGACATACCCATGCAACTACAGCCACTTGATCTGTGACAAAGGGCCTAAGAACACAAAATAGGGGAAAGATAGCCTCTTTAACAAATGGTGCTGGAAAACTTGGATATCTATATGCAGTAAATGAAAACTGTCCTATACCTCTCAATTTACACAAGAGTAAACTTGAAATGGATAAAAGACCTCAACATAAATCCAGAAACCTTAAAACTACTAAAAGACAAGACAGGAAACATGCTCCAACATATAGGCATAGGAAAGCATTTCCTTAACAAGACTCCAGTTGCTCAGGAAATCGTGCCACGAATTGGCAAATAAAATTACATGAAATTAAAAAGCTTCTGTACAGCAAAGGAAACAATCAACAGAGTTAAGGAAGAACCCACTGAATAGGAAAAAATCTTTGCCTCCTACACATCCAACAGAGGACTAATTTCCAGATTTTACAAAGGACTCAAGAAAGAAAATCCCATAACAACAAGTAATCCAATACTCAAGTAGGCAAAGTAAATGAATAGGTAGTCCTCAAATGAAGAAATTTGTAAGGCTAAGAAGCACATGCAAAAATGCTCAATATCCCTAGCCATTAGGGAAATTCAAATCAAAACAATCTGAGATTCCACCTAACTCCAGTAAGAATGGCCAAGATCAATAAAACAAATAATAACAAATGCTGGCAAGAATGTGGGGAAAAGGAAACTCTCTTAAACTGCTGGTGGGACTGTAAATTGATTCAACCACTTTGAAAATCAAATATGGAGATACCTCAGAAAACTCAAAATAGAACAGCCATATGACCCAGCCATACCACTACTGGGAATATACCCAAAGGGAAACAAGTCATAATACCACAGAGATACCTGCACCTCCATATTCAATGCAGCACTCTTCACAGTAGCAAGGATATGGAACCAATCAAAAATGCCCATCAACGGAAGATTGGGTAAATAAAAATTATGGTACATATACACAATGGAATATTACTCAGCAATTAAAAAATGAAATAATGTCATTTGCAGCGAAATGGATGGAACTGGAGAATATCATCTTATGTGAACGAACACAAGCTCAAAAAAAGAAATACCATATGTTCTCATGTATATATGGGAGCTGATTCTTACTTAAAGGGAGAAAAACTCCTATATATAAGTTGATATATAAAAATGCACAGTTAAACAGTGAAACATACATAATATAAAGAGTAGAAAGGAGGAAGGAACTATCAAAGGGAAGTAAAGATTGTGGAAGTTGGGATGGGGAGGAGAAATAATATAGAGGGATAAAGAGGATAATCTCAATGTAAATGATGCTACTTCATGAGCACATGGGAAAACTAGGGGAACATAACCCAAATATGCATATGAGTTTTACTAGATATTAATCAAAATTTTCCATAAACACTGTAAGTTAATAAAAATGTAACCAAAAGTGATGTAATAGTTGCATAATGGAAAAAAGAAAATGCTGTATTACTCTATACCCCCCCAACATTTACCAATCAAGGGAAAATAAATAAATAAAAAGTAAAAACATGTAGTAGATATAAAATAGTGTGAATAAATTCTAACACATCAACAGAAAAGGAGGCTAAAAATATGATCAAGCAAAATAAAAGAAAATGTACATTTATTAGGATACACAAAAAAATGCAAGGATGGGAATTTTGTTTGCTTGTTTATTTTGTTTTATTGAGATAGGGTCTCACTATATAGCCCAAGATGGCATAGAACTCATGATCCTCCTGCCTCAGGTTCTTGAGTACTGAGATTAGAGGTGGGGAATTTTAAATACCAGTAAATCCTTCCCCCTAAAATGAATGTTTGCCTTTTCACATAAAAAGCAAACATTATCAGTGAATAATAAAAAAGCAACAAAACTTAACTAATTTACATTTTTGTTTGAGTCATCCCTAAACAAAAATGAAATAACTTCTGAAAATAAAGAGATGTGATATACAAGGCAGAAAGAAACAAATAGAAAGTAGGACTAGCAATACTAATATCAGATAAACTAGAAATCACAGCTTATTAAGGATAAAAGGATGTCATTTTATATTGGTGAATAGTACAAACCACAGTAAAAAGTAAGACCTTATATTTATAGCACTTATATTTATAGCACTGAAATATTTCAAGTAGACATAACAATTGTAACGTATAATAGTGCATAACAGTAATGTATGACATACTGTAGAAAATAATGTATAATAATCATAATTTAATAAAAGTAGAAATAAATGACAAAAAGCTCAGGTAATAGAACAGAAAATTAGAAAAATTTTTATAAAACTGAAAAAATATTCTTAGATCAATCAGAGACTTAAATGTTTAGAAAAAAATAATAATGTTACTGGTACATTTAAAGTCCTAATGAATACAGTGAACTTTATGGTCAGATAAAATATCTACAATTAGACAAATTTGTTTTTAAAGAAAGAAAAAATAAACACTGAAGTCTAAATTACAGAAAAAAACTTAAAAACACAAAAAATTAAGGGGGAAAGATAAGTATAAAAAAAGTCAACAAGATGAAATAAATACATAATAAATACCTAATCCTTCAATACTGGCATGACATCATACAACAAGCATTAAGACCTTTCAGGAAAACATGAACTTACCTAACTATCAAAATAAGGTGCCAGAAACAACACAGAGAGTAACCAGAATAGGTGAGCTTGCAGATGGAGAATTTAAAACAGCTTTTAAAGGAACTGGAGAAAATTATTTTAAGTGAACGAACACAAGCTCAGAAAGAGAAATATCACATGTTCTCACTCATATGTGGGAGCTGAATCAAAATTATAAGAAAGAAAAAATCCTATGCAGAGGTCGGAAAATAATAATAATAATAATAATAATAATAATAATAAAGTTGACCTAGCGGAGAAGGAACAATTTGGGGAACGCAAAAGAAGGAGGGAGGGATTTAGCAAAAGGAGGAAATCCTGGGAGAAGAGAGGGGGGAGAGGAGGAACAATGAGGAATGAGGAATGGGGGAAGGGGTGACCTCAGAGTGAACAGCCCAACTTTAATAGTCCTGGAAATAATTATAATAACACCAATAATACCAAAGAATGGTATTAATATAGATGGGCTAGAAAATTCATGTTATAGTACTTACTGACAATGTAAAAAGAAAGTTTGCTACAGAAAAAGTTTTGATCTTAAACATAATTTGAACCCAAGGATATATAGAAAAATATTACCATAAAAAGACAAGCAAATGGAAGAGAAGTCTTTGGTGGTGGGTGGGGGGGATAGGACTGGTGGAGGAAGTACACAAGAGGGTAAGGGGGAACTTATCTGTGTAATGTACAACAAAATGCATGTATGGAAATGTCATAATGAAAAGCATGTCAGAATGAATCACATTAAGGTGTACAATAAAAGTTTCCAATAATAAAAAAAAGAAACTCAACAAACTTCAAGAAAATGCAGAAAAACAGAGAAACTTAACAAGGAGACCGAAACAATTTATAAAAATAAAACAGAGCTAGGTATGGTGGCACACACCTGTAATTCCAGCAATTTGGGAGATTTGGGAGTGGTGAGAGATCATAAACTCAAAGCCAGAGGAAGCCTGCATAATTTAGTGAAAATCTGTCTAAAAATAAGGAAATAAAATAAAAAATAGAGGGGCTAAGAATGCTGCTCAGCAGTAGAGGAATTGCAAACTATGTACAAACCCTGAGTTCATCCCTCTCAGCACAGCAACCAATCAATCAATAACAAGAAAAGAATTAAGAGGAACTTTGGGACAGCATTAAAAGAGCAACAACTATTCAGGTAATTAGGAGTAGAGAATATCGAAGAGGCAGAAAGCTTATTCAAAGGGACAGTAAGAGAGAATTTCCCCAACCTAGAGAAGGATACAAATATCGAGATGTAGGAAGGTCAAATATCTCCAGTCAGACTTAACTCAATCAAGTTTATCTCAAGACACATTATAATCAAGATCAAGATCATTATATAATGATAAAGGGTCTATTAGACTTTTTATAGCTATGACAAATATCCTAAGAAAACAACTAAAATGGAGGAGAGATTTATTTTGGCTGATAGTTTCAGAGGTTTTAGTTTTCAGTTGGCTTGCTCAACTGCTGTGGGCCTGTGGTGAGGCAGGACATCATAGCAGCATGAGAGTACGGCAGAGTGTCTCATCTCATAGAGGCCAAGGAACAACGAGACAGCAAGGGACCAGAGGCAAGATTTCAAAGGCATACCCCTATGGGAACTAATTCCTCAATCTAGGCCTCACCTCCTAAAGTTTCCAGTACCTTTTCAAATACCACCACCAACTGGGGATCAACACTTTAACACATGAATCTTTTGGGGGAACACTTTATGTCCAAATCATAACATCCTATCCCTGGCCCTCAAAAGCTCACATCCATCTCATAATGCAAAATGCATTTGTCCATCTCTAAGAGTCCTCATAGTTCAAATATTGTTCAACGGTATAAATGCAAAGACTCCTCTGAGACTCAAGGCAAACTCTTTGCTATGAGCCCCTGTGAAAAATCCAAAAGTGCCAGGTACAGTAGTGCACACCTGTAATCCCAGCAACTTGGGAGGCTGGGGCAGGAGGATCATAGGCAACCTATGCAATTTAATGAGACTCTGTCTAAATATAAAAAATAAAAAAGAAGTTGAGGTGTGGCTTATTAGTGGAGCACTTGACCAGCACATGTAAGGTACTGGGTTCAACCCACCAGTACCAAACAAACAAACAAACAAATAAACAAACAAAAAGCTAACCATGTACAGTGGTACCTCAGCACTCAACTATAATCCACTCTGGAATGCTGGTTGAGGGGTGATCAGTTCAAACGTTGAGCACTTTTTTTCCATAAGAAATAATGTAAATGTATTTATTAGTTTCAGCACCATTAAATGGCTAATTCAGACATACTCATGTCACTCACATAATTACCACTAAGTTCTCTTTTAAAATTCAGTAGTTGTTCTTACTATTTTCCTTTTTCATTTTTAACAAAAGAAAGTTTCTTGGGTGCCAAGGTGAGCATATGATATGTATGTGTATGGGAAGAAAGCAAGCAAGCAAGAAAGACAGACAGGCAAGCAGGCAGACCATCTTCAGATCATGAAAACAGCACCAGGGCAGGCTTGTATTGCTTGAAATTGACATGCAAAGTGATGCTTTCTTCTTGGGTTACCTAGAAGCATCATAGGTAAGCATGGCATCTCACACAGGTTTTATCATGGTGGTCAAATGCCAAGCAAGTGGTCATACACTGAATCAGAGTTCTTTTGAAAATATTGGTCAAGAACAAAAATGTTCACACATGGAGCAGTGTGAGTGCTGAGGTACCACTGTACTTCCAACATACAATGGCAAAGAATAAAATTCTCATTCCAAAATGAAGGAGTGGAGACACTGAAAGGTAGGATGGGACCAAAACAACACTGAATCCCAGTAGGACAAACACTAAATACTGTAGCTCCATGCCCAGCATCCTGGGCACACAATGGTGTGATGTGAGCTTTGAAGGCCTTGGGCAGCCCCATACCTACAGCCTTGCCCTGGGCAGTTGTGTGCAGCCCACAGGTCCTCTCTCCTCGGCTGGCTCTGCTTGCTGCCTGGGGTTTTTCTCAACAGATGTTCCACATTCTTAGCATTTCCAACTTCCTGGGGTCTCTACTGCCTCTTTGGCATCACCCTCACAGCTTCACAGACTGCCCTCTCGAGGGCTGCCTATAGGGACACCAGCCCTGCCATATACTCCCTCACCTCCAGGCCTTTGAAATCTGGGTGGAAGCCTCCATGACCCTGTAACTCTTACCAGTACCATGTTGATGATGCCAAGGTCCGCGGCCAGCTCCAGCTGTAGTTGAGCTCCTTTGGACCACAACTACAGTGGCTTCTAAATGTCTAGAAGGTTGAACACAAGGAAACATTTCCATAGATGGCTCTGTGCCAGCAAGGCATCCCCTCAGCTCTTTCCTCCAAGAAATGTCTTTCAAATGAGTTACTCCTTTATATGCCTTTATACTGTTGAGTCTGTGATAGATGGAGCCTGGCCAATTCCCTCAAGGTATTTTTCCCGTTATCCTAGTGTGAAGTAGCAGGCTTCTTTTTAATGGGGCTAACCTCTTCAGTGGACATGAGTCAATGGCACCTAACAACACCAACAACAACCTCTTCAGTATTCATATTTTCCTTGGCTCTGACCTATGCTCACTTCTTTTCTGGCCAAAATGCAAGCTTTTCAAAACCTTCTACTCTGCTTTTTCCTCCTAATTCTCACTATAAGCCTGGATAAAAGCATCCGGTAATACCTATACTGAACAAACTAGTTATAAAAGGAATATACTTCAACATGATAAAGGCCAGACATAACAAACCAACACCTAACACTATACTGAACTGGGAAAAGCTAAAATCTTTCTAAGCGATCTGGAACAAGACAAGGATGCCCACTTTCAGAATTTTTATTTATCATGCTCACCAGAGCAATGAGGTAAGCATCCAATAAAGGAAATAAATGACATCCCAATTAGTTAAAAAAAAGGGAGTCAAATTGTTATTGTTTACAGATTACATGACCTTGTATGTAGAAAAATCCAAGTCTCCACCAAAAGATAATAGAACCAAGAAACAAATTCAGCAAAGTTTCAGAATACAAAATTAACATAAAAAAATCATTCATGTTGCTATACACTTATGGTTTGTTTATGAAATGTCCTGTCCCCTAAAAGCTTGTGCGTTGAAGGCTTGGTCTCCAATGTAGCAGTGTTCCTAGGTGGGGTGCTTGGGAGGTGATTAGATCATAAGGGATGTGACCTCATCAATGGAGTCAGAGCTGAACGGACTATTGGGCAGTGGTAGAAACTGTAGGGGATGGGGCCTAGATGAAGGAGCTAGGTCACTGAGGGCATGCCATTGAGGGATGTACTTTGAAGTATATCCTTTGAAGGATTTACTTTGTCTCTGGCCCTTTCTCGCTCCCTCTCTTTGCTTCCTGGGCACCATGAGGCAAGCAGCCTCCCCAGCTGTATGCTCCTGCCACTAAGATATTCTGCCTTACCTTAGCCCAAAGTGATGGGGCCAAGAAACAACAGACTGAAACGTCTGAAACCATGAGCCAAAATAAATCTTTCTTCCCTTAAGTTGATTATCTCAGGTACTTTGTCACAGTGATAGAACTGTCACAGTGATAGATACTGTAGCATGGAGCTACAATATTTAGTGTTTGTCCTACTGGGATTCAGTGTTGTTTTGGTCCCATCCTACCTTTCAGTGTCTCCCCTCCTTCATTTTGGAATGAGAATTTTATTCTTTGCCATTGTATGTTGGAAGTACAGTGGTACCTCAGCACTCACACTGCTCCATGTGTGAACATTTTTGCTCTTGACCAAACACAACACCAGTAGCAAATTATCTAAACTAGAAATCAAGAAAGCAAGCCCACTTACAAAAGCTACAAAACAAAAACAAACAAAAACCTAGGAATAAATTCAACAAAAGAAGTGAAAGATCACTTCAATGAAATCTATAAAACATTGAAGAAGACACACAAAAAACAGAAAAACATCTGTGTTCATAAAATGGAAGAGTTAATATTGTCTATATATCCATATTATCCACAGCAATCTATAGACTCAATGTAATCCTTATCACAATACCAAGACAATCTTCATATAATTAGAAAAAAACAAATCCTGAAATTTGTATGGAACCCCCAAAAATTCCCAATAGACAAATCAATCTTGAGCAAAAAGAACAAAGCAAGAGCCATTATGCTACCTGACTTCAAAATATACAAAAGCTGTAGTAAATAGCATAGTATTAGCATAAAAATAGACACAGACCAAGGTGACAAAATAGCCTAAAAGTAAGCCCACATGTCTACAGCCAATTGATTTTCCACAGGGGATCTAAGAACATGCAATGGGGAAACGACAGCCTTTTCAACAATGATGCTGAGTATTCACATGCAGAAAAATGAAACCACACTTCTATCTCCTACAATTATAAAAATCAACATTAAGTGGATTAAGGCCTTAAATGTAAGACCTGAGACAATAAAACTCTTAGAAGAAAATACAGGGGAAGTGCTTTAGAACATTGGCACAAGCAAGAATTTTTTTGGACAAGACCTTCAAAGCATAGGAAACAAATGCAAAAATGGACAAGAGGCATTACATCAAACTGAAAAGCTTCTACAGAAATAATCATTGAGATTGTGGAAACACGTGGAATTGGAGCAAATATTTGCAAACAATATATGTGGTAAGGGGTTGTTGTTGTTAGGTGCTGTCGAGTCGTGTCCGACTCATAGCGACCCTCATAGGGTTTTCAATGGCAGATTGTTTTCGGGATTGCCTTGGGAGTGGGTTGCCACATCCTTCTCCCATGTGGTAAGGGGTTAGTAGCCACAATTATGTCAAAAAAACCCTCAAAAACTAAATAGCAAAAATTAAATTAAATTTTTAAACTAAAAAATGCGCAATAGACCTAAGTAGACATTTCTCAAAAGAAGACACACAAAGGTATATGAGAAATGCTCAATATCACTATCACCAGAAAAGTGCAAGTCAAAACCAAAATGCAACATCACTTCATTCTAATAAAAATTACTAGTATCAAAAAGGCAAAAGACCTAAGTGCTGATGAGGATGTGGAGAAAACACAACTCTTATACACTGTGGGAGAGAAGGTAAATTAGTACAGCCACTATGGAAAACAGTATAGAGGTTCTTCAAAAATACAACTAGAGAACTATCATCTGGCTTCGCAAAACCACTACTGGGTATATGTCCAAAGGAAATAAAATCAGTATGTTAGAGAAACATCTGCACTCTCATATTTATTGCAGCCCTATTCACCACAGCCATGAAATGGAAACAACCTAAGTGCCCATCAGCTGAAGAATTCATAAAGAAATGTGGTACAGAGTTGAGTGCCGTTGTGCATGCCAGTAATCCCAGTGACTCAAGAGGCAGAGGCAGGAGGATTGCAAGTTTGAGACCAGAGGCAGTCTGTGTAATTTAGAGAGACCCTGTCTCAAAAAAGTAAAAAAAAAAAAAAAAAAAAAAAAAAAAAAAAAAAAAAAAATGGGCTGAGGGTGCAGCTCAGTGGTCCAGCATTTACAAAGCATGCAAAGTGCAAGGCCCTGAGTTCAACCCCCAGTTCCACCAAAAAAAAAAAAAAAGAAGAAGAAGAAGAAGAAGAAGAAGAAGAAGAAGAAGAAGAAGAAGAAGAAAAGAAAGAAAAAGAAATGTGGTACATATACACCCTATTATATGCAACAACATGGTGAGAACTGGACACTGTCATAATAAGTGAAATAAATGAGGCAAAGAAAGATAAGTA
>VMDO01014840.1:0-35353 GCA_007922755.1 Pedetes capensis | reverse complement strand
TGGATCTCATACAAGTAGAATAGTGGTTACCAGTGACTACCAGAGGGGAAAAAGAGATGGAGAAAGACTGATCAATGGGTACTAAGTTGAAGTTAGATAAAAATAAAAAGGTGCACTTGACTCGTGCCATGGTACTTTCAGTTGCATGATATGCTTGTGAAAGCTAGACGTTGACTAAGGGAGATGGGAGAAGAACTGATGCTTTTGAATTATGGTGCAGGAGATGAATATTGTCTATATCTTGGGCTGCCAAATGAACTAACAGATCTGTCTTAGAAGAGGTGCATCTGGAGGGCTCCTTGGAAGTAAGGATGGCTAGACTGTGTCTTATGTATTTTGGACATGTAGTCAGGAAGGACCAATCCCTGGAGAAGGACACCATGTTTGGGAGAGTGACAGGTCAACAATAAAAAAGGAAAGCCCTCCACTAGATGGATTGATATAGTGTTTGCAATAATGGTCTTAAACATAAAGAAGATTGTGTGCCTGGCACAGTGTTCGGGAGTGTTTCATTCTGTTGTACTTAGGGTAGCTATGAGTCAGGTCCAACTCGAGGGCACCTAAAAGCAAAAAATATATGTAGCCAGTTTGACGACATCTTTTATACATAAAAGAAATACCACATATGCCTGAATATAATCTTCACCCTTTGTGCTCCTCTAACCTGCATTTGATTTTATCATTGTTGTTGTTGTTAGGTACCGTGGAGTCAGGTCTGATTCACAGAAACCCTACATACAACAGAACAAAACACTCCGGACACTGTGCCGTGCCCAGCAGTGTGTCAGTGCTTCTCTGCTATTCATAGGGTTTTCAATGGCAGATTGTTTCCAGTATTGTTTCTGGTGTAGTCTGGTGATCAAACTTGGGGCCTTAAAGTACACACAGCTGCATTCTACCAAATGAGCTAAACCCCAGCTCCATTTTATTTTGCAGCCCTCTAAAATTGTTGAAAAGGTACACGTTGGATTAAAGAATATATGGCATTTTAAATAAAATGTTGTTGTAGTTAGGTGCTGTCAAATTGAATCTGGCTTATAGTAATCCTATGTACAACAGAACGAAATACTCCCCAATACTGTGCCACGTTCGGCACTATGTCAGTGCTTCTCTGCTATTCATAGGGTTTTCAATAGTGGAATGTTTCAGGAGTGAGTTGCCAGGTCTCTCTCCCTACCCTGCAGCATCTGGTATTACCAGGTGGTTTCCCATCCAAGAACTTAATCAGACTGAACCTGTTTAGCTTCCAAGATCAGGAAGGATAGGATGCCTGATGGTGGATTGGGTATGGCTGAAATAGTTTAAATCCAGGACAATATTAAAAGTTTAATACACATACAACTGTATGCATTTGTCAAAACTTATCAAGCTATACACTTAAACATGGTGAATTTTACTCTATCTATGTTAAAACAATAAAATTGATTTTTTAAAAAAGTACACTATGACCAAACAGTTGTTGTCATGTGCCATCAAGTTGCATCTGACTCACAGTGACCCTCACAGGGTTTTCAGTGGCTGATTGATTTTTTTGAGATTGCTTTGGGAGCGGATTGCCACATCTTTCTCTTATTTTTGCAGTGCTAGGAATCAAACCAGGGTCCTCCTCAGAGAGTATGGAGTAGCATTCCACCAACTGAGCGAAACCCCAGCCCTGACCAAGTAGAGTTTAGTTTAAAACAGAAAAGTTGGCTCAATACTAGCAAATCTATAAAAGTAATTTAATACTTTAACAGATATAAGAAAACTTAACAACATAACAGCCTTAGGAAAAATTCAGCATTCATTTCTGATCAAAATACATTTTATGGGAAAAAAGATTTTTTGTTGTTATTATTTGGATCAGGGCTGGGATTTAGCTCAGTTGGTAGAGCACTGCGCTGCAGTCTCTGAGATCCCGAGTTCAATTCCCATCACCGCAAAAATGGGAGAAGGACCTGGCAATCCACTCCCAAGGCAATCCCGAAACAGTCAGCCATTCAAAACCCTATGAGGGTCGCTATGAGTTGGATACCGACTTGATGGCACCTAACAACAACAACAACAACTATTTGGATCAAACTTAGGGCCTTGCACATGCTAGGCTAGTTCTCTTCCATTGAGCCACTCCTAAACCCTGTTTTATTTATTTTGAGACAGGATTTTGTTAAATTATGCAAGGTGCCTCTGGCCTCAAATTTGTAATCCTCCTCCTGCCTCAGCCTCCTGAATTTCTGGGATTATAGGCATATACCATGGCATCTGGCAGGATATTTTCTTAATGAAAAAATAGCCATATAATACTAAGAGTAAAGCAAATTTCTCACTGGTAAAAATTAGAGTCAGCCAGGAATAGTGAAGAATCCATCTCCCTTATTACACAAGGCTTAGGAATTGTCAGTGTATGTGATAAGTCAAGAAAATGAGTGCTGTGATTATTTATCTAACACACCCAAGATAATCAACTAAAAATTACATAATTAATTTTAAAAGTAATAAAGGTGTGACCATAAGAATTCAGAATCAGTAAAAATATCTGAGTTAATTCAAAAAAGGCCTCTGGCAGATTGTGTTGAAATGGCAATGAATTTACACAAAGAATTTCACCATGTATGTGTCAGGTCTCTTCTCTTTGGTGTTTAGACTAGACAACTGATTGTCTAAGTTACCAGGAGAGCTGGGTGTGGTGGTGCAGCCTGTAATCCCAGTGACTCAGGAGACAGGCAGGAGGATAGCAAGTTCAAGGCCAGAGGCAGCCTGTGTAACTTAGTAAGAACCTGTCTCAAGATAAAAAATTTAAAAATGGGCTGAGGATGCAGCTTAGTGGTAGAGTACTTACAAAGTACGCACAAGGCCCTGTGTTCAACACCCCAGTACCACACACACAAAAATTTTTTAATAAAAAGTTTACCAGAAGAGTTCATTCAAAAATGCATATTTTCTTACCTAGTTGTTTGAAAGCATAATATCTGGACATTTCTATCTTATGTGATAAGTTTGAGATTATCTTAAGGACTAGTTTGGCGGGGGTTTAGCTCAGTCGGTAGAGCACTTGATCTGTGTACTCTGCGGACCTGGGTTTGATCCCCAGCACTGTAAAATGGGAGAAGGACCTGGCAGCCCACTCCCAAAACAATCTTGAAACAACCAGCCTTTGAAAACACTATGAATAGCAGAGAAGCACTGATATAACGCTGGCCATGGCACAGTGTTGGGGAGTGTTTTGTTCTGTTGTACATAGGTTCATTATGAGTTGGACCCGACTTGATGGCACATAACAATCAGGATTAGCTAATTTTGTATTGAGCATATTTTTCAGTTTATACTTTTTATTATTGAAATAGATGAACTTGGATTTAATTTTTACTTATCATGGGTGTTCCCCATGTTTCTCAGCTTGTCATGCTGTGGGGGCTTATATGTTCCTGTGATGCTATGCCATCAGTATTTCAGATATTAGCAGGACCACCCATGGTGGACAGGGTTCAACTGAACTTCTAGACTAAGACAGATTAGAGAGAAGGACCTGGCAGCCCATTCCTGAGAAAATCAGCCATTGGAAACCCTATGAATAGTAGAGAAGCACTGAAAATAGTTCTGGGCATGGCACAGTGTTGGGTAGTATATCATTCTGTTTTACACAGGGTCACCGTGAGTTGAATTCAACTTAATGGCACCTAACAACAACAACCTAGACTATATGAGAAGAAGAAAAATATTATGTTAAGAGTTTTAAATTCTAAGATAACTCACTCATAGTATAAGAATATTATGTTAGGAGTTTTAAATTCTAAGATAACTCACTCATAGTACAAGAACAGTAAGAATCTAAATTAGGAAAACTTAATAATTCTGTGGCAGAGATGCAGGGGAAAATAAAGAATAACAGACAATGAATTCATCATAGAGAAAAGCAGAGTAACAACCTTATATGATATTTCTCGTATTTGACACAAAAGTGATAGGATAAATCTGATAATTGGCTATTTAGTACATCTAAAAGGGTTGCCCCCAGAACTACTTTTTTACATAGTATCCTCTTTGTTAAACACATATAAAATAGTTCCTCTTATTATTTGCACTGAAATGACATTATCAATCAGTAATACAGAAGTTTTAGGTAAAAGCAGCTTGAAGAATTATAATTTGGCTTCCGTATTGTTTGGAACTCTCCCATGACCTCCAGTGTGTACTACAAAATGTCATGTTCACGCAAGACCAGAACATTCTTGCAGAACCCTCTGGATTTGATTTTATACAAGTTGTACTTGGGATTTTTTTCCAAAAATAATAATAATAATAAAATCTAGGAATCATTCTGTTTAGAGGATCTGCAAAAAACTGCCCCAAATTCTCTTGGATTTTTAAGTCACCCTTGAGGGACTGGGATCACAGTCCAGGGAGAATTCAATACTGCCCAGGTCCTATCAAAGATCCAGGAAGATACTGGAGGAGACAGGAACTCAGAGTGAACTAGGCAGGATTCACAGAATAGGCATATTTCTCAGCCAACTCTCTATCTTAGGATAATGACCAGCTGAGAGTTTCCTGAGAGATTCTAGAAATAGAAAAGGAATCCAAAGCCAGAAGCCATCACCCGGACGTTAGATGTTCTGTACTTGGGTCCCTACGATCTTTCTTCTTTAGCTGGTATAATGGTGGCCGGAAGGCCTGTGGTCCTTCTAGTAGTCCACACCTTTCTGTGTCTGCTCATGTGCCATGTTGGCCTACGGATCCGGGCTTCCCTTCTGATTCTGGTGACAGCCCATATTCTGCCGGCATTTGAGAAATCCTACTTCATTGTAATGCCCATTGCTGAGCCTCCAGGGAGCCTTCCTTTCTCCTTTCTTCCCCTCAAGGAGCAGAGTGTATCCTTTTGTTGTTGCTGTTGTTAGGTGCCGTCGAGCTGAGTCCGACTCATAGCAACCCTATGTACAGCAGATTGAAACACTTCCCGATTCTGTGCCAGGCAAACGATCTTATCTATGTTTAAGCCCATTGTTGCAGACACTGTGTCAATCCATCTGGTGGAGGGTTTTCCTCTTTTGTGTTGACCTGCCACTCTCCCAAACATGATGTCCTTCTCCAGGGATTGATCTCTCCTGACTACATGTCCAAAATATGTAAGATGCAGTTTGGCCATTTTTGCTTCCAAGGAGCACTCTGGTTGCACCTCTTCTAAGACAGATAAAGATTGTCCACTGAATGGCACCACTACTGAGAAACACTAAACATCTTGCATGTAATAGAAGCTCAACAGTGTCTGTTATAGAATGTGTGGGAAAGGTCCAAGAGGTTTCTTTCACTTTCTCTTGAAATCATTTATTTGACAGGATGTCTGGGTTGGAGGAGACCAGTTGTTCTAGTCTAAGCTCCACTTCACAAAGTTTCTAACAGAGATGTACCATAGCAGAAATTCTAGAGCAGTGAGGCACCCTTACCTTTAGAGCAGACCCTTCCTTCTGTGATTATCAGAAAAAAGTTTTCTTAGACTGGACCAAAATCTGCTCTTTATTCCCCAGATCACCACATCTCCCAGCTTTCCAAATGTGGGAAATTCATTCATTCTCATTCATTCATATTCTCATTCTCTCTCTCTCCTCTTATTTAGGCAAGAAGAGTTCTTTTAGAAATGTCACAGGATTTGCATACTGTGGAGATTTAAAACCGGAAAACATGAGGACATATTTTCAGCACTTGAAGTGAGCCTGACACTCTGCTTCTACCTCAACTCCTTGGGTTGCCTGTCAATCACTGATAGCTGTTGGTGAGCTTGTCTGAAGGGAAAGCAGCAGCTCTTCTCTGTCAAAGACCATAAAAATCCACACGTTAAAAAGGACAAGATAGTATCTGAAAATCCTCTTACAGTGGAGAAGTCTCATTTTGCCACATCTTATTTATCAATTTGGTAATTGCATTGCAATATCAGCAGGACTACTTATATAGTGCTTTAAGGTTATAAACAGATAATATCTCTGCAGGACTTATACTCCATCAGCATGGATCTGTAGGAATATTTCACTTGAATGGAACGGGTACTCTTTACCCTCTGTAAAAACTAAAACCAAATTGTCACTTGTTCAAATGCAATAATACTCTCAATGACTCTTTTGTTTCAGAGACGGTCCAACCTAGCATAACCTGAAGTTATTCCTAAATAACTTATTCTCCCTTCACTCTTTCTGTAAGATTTTTTCAAGTACACCTTGATCAAGTAGTACAAATGGTGGTAACATAGGAAAAATGGGGGTCTAGTCTTTGTTGTATTGTTTTCCTCTCCTCTATGCTTCAGATTTTTCTTAATTCTCATAGCTTCTCAGTTCATTCCTAGCAGTTTCGGTCTCCACCATGCTACTGAAATATTCTTGTAGAGTTCCACCTGTCCTTGGATTTATCAATACCAACAATCCTCATTTGGTTACTTTTTTGTGATTAAAATTGTTCAGTGCTCCAGTAAAATATTTTCACTTCTGCTGGCCACTGGTGCTGTCTGGATTTGTTTCTGTGCTTAGGTTCTTTTACAACTTCATTTTCTCTGCTTGCTTTAAAGTGGTAGGTGTTCCAGGCCACCATGACATTTGCTCTTTTCTTACTCAATAAATAGGTGTAGGGGGAGGGTGGAGGGTGGGTTGGTATCAAAATCAATTGGCTGACTTCTTAAAACTACATAAAACTTCCTTCAGAAATCTGTTTTCGTTGTTGTCTCTTTGTTTGATTGGTTTGGTTTTCTTGAGGCAGGGTCTCACTATGTAACTCAAGCTGGCCTTGAACTTACAATTTTTCTGCCTCAGCCACCTCAGTGTTAGAACTGCAGATCCTGTACCACTAAAGCCAACCCTCCAGAAATCTTGATGTAGTCCTCAGGGCAGATGGCTGTGATCCCCCCTCTTGATGTAATACCACAATGTTGTTGTTGTTAGGTGCCGTGGAATCGATATCCAACTCATAGCGACCCTACATACAACAGGGGAAACATTATTGTCAGTGCTTCTCTGCTATTCATGGGGTTTTCAATGGCAGGTTGATTTTTGGGGAGTGGGTTGCTGGGTCCATCTCACAGGCCTACAGCACCTGGTGTTCCCAGGCGGTCTCCCATCCAAGTACTAACCAGGCCCGACCCTGTTTAGCTTCTGAGATCTGACAGGATCAGATGCCACAGAGCTACGGCTGCAGGCAATACCACAATAAGCCACTGGTATTGATTGGATTGTGTCTCTACAATCCAGTCGAGGGTAGAAGAAAGTTAATAATGATTATTCAATACACTTTTTCCAAGTGAATATGTCAGTACTTATAATTATATTCACTTTATACATAATTTGTTTCTCCTAATTTTTTAACTCTACTGAAAATATCCACTGTAACATCCAAAAGCTACCTCACATGCAAATCACCTAAAAGTGATCATGCCACCTTTGCCAAGGCTGCCAGACACTAATCTGTAGAAGGTGAGCTTCACTCCCCCTCTCCCATCACACACATCTCCTTGAATTCAAAGATCCAATTATTCACAAAAGCTCATGGAATTAACCTCTTCTGTACTATTCAAATCCTCTCCTTTCTCAGTTTCCTTCACCTTAATCCCCCATCTCCCATGTAGCTGTCAGCTTGTCATGCTGTAGGGGCTTGCATGTTGCTCTAATGCTGAAAGCTACATCACTAGGATTTCAGATACCAGCAGGGTAACCCCTGGTGGATGAGTTTCTGCTGAGCTTCCACACTGAAACAGACTAGAGAGAAGGACCTGGTAGCCAACTCCTAAAACAATCAGCCATTGAAAAATCTATGAATAGCAGAGAAGCACTGTCAAATATGTTGTTCTTGTTAGGTGTTATGGAGTCAGGTCTGACTTATAGTGCCATTATGTACAACAGAACAAAACACTACCCAACATTGTGCCATGCACACCATCTTTTAATGTTTGAGCCCATTGTTGCTGTCACTGTTTCTTCTCATTTTTATCTGTTCTACATCAGCAAAAGGAGGTCCCAGGAGCTTTACTCCATTCCTATCATTAACTTTGACTCTACTTTGAGGAGGTAAATCTTTCTCAGTCATTTCTTGAATGTCTTCCAGACTGGAGGGTTCATTTTCTGGCACTATATTTGGCAGAGCTCCTCTGCTATTCATAGTAACATGATCCACAAAGCCTAAAATATTTACCATTATGACCCTTTTACAGAAAATAAGTACTATTTATTATTTGACCTTTTAGCAGAAAAGAATAATATGTATTTTAGTAGCTACCTAAGATTCCATCACATGGAATGCTGTAATATTTTTAATTATTCACCTGTTATGAAAACTTAAATTTGGTTACAATCTTTAATTCTTTTGAATGATATTAGGTTGAATCAGTTCCAATAATCTTCATTCCACATGAATCCTTGATCTTTTCCTATAAATCTTTGTAGATGGCTCTGATTTCCATTAAATAAATTCCTGAGAGAGGAATGATTCAGTCAAAGGTTATCAATATTTTCAAAGGTCTTGATGTAATTGCTAAGTTCTTTTCTATAAGATTTGTACACAATGATCTTCAGTATTGCAATATATTACACTGCAATATATTTTTACTTATCTGACTTCCACCCTAATCCTTGAGGACAGAGACATTTACAATTCCCAATATGTGGCACAATCCCTCACTTGTCTGTCAGTTTGATACACTATGGGGGCTTGTGTGTTGCTGTGATGCTAAAAGCTATGCCATCACATTGAAGACGAAGGTAGGCCTGATTCATGCCATGGTATTTTCAGTTTTATTATATGCTTGTGAAAGCTGGATGTTGACTAATGGAGACAGGAGAAGAACAGATGCTTTTGAATTATGGTACTGGAGATGAATACTGAATTTACCACGGACTGCCAAAAGAACCAAGAGATCCATACTAGAACAGGTACAACCAGTTTGCTTCTTAGAACCAATCATTGTACATTGTGTCTCACATATTCTGGACATGTTTTTAGGAGGGACCAATCCCTAGAGAAGGACATCATGTTTGGGACAGTGGCGGGTCATTGAAAAAAAAAAAAAGAAGAACCTCAACTAGATGGATTGACTCACTGGCTACAACAATGGATTTAAACATAAGAAAGATTATGTGCATGGCACAGTGTCAGGCAGTGTTTCATTCTGTTGTACACAGGATCACTATGAGTCAGACCCTACTCAATGGCATCTAACAACAACAGATGGCATGATAGGAAACTCACAGAAAATGTACAATACATGTATGAAGAATGGCCTGGGTGATTGGTCAGTTGTCTAGGTTCATTTGTACACTGTAGATCAATGTTTCTCAATCTGGAGAACTCAGTTTGAGAAATCACAAAAAAAATTAATCTCTGCCACTATCTTGGCATCAATGAAATGGAAACACAAACACACATGGAAGCATTGAAATTTGTCAGTTTACACTAAATATTTTAAGATAACCATCAAAAAGTTGAAATTATTTTAGGTATTTAAAGATCCCTCTGAGACTGCATTTGTGAACTCCAAGGAATCTAAGAAGAACAATTTGAACAAGATGCATTAGAGAAAGTTGGTGGGTAAGTGGGCCTGGGGTTTGATGCCTGACTATACGCTGATTTGTAGCTGCAGCATCAACCAGCATTTTCAGAGATGCTCTCTAAGGAGCTCAGTGATGAATATTATCAGCCAACAGGTAACACTTCTATCTTTCTAGGCTTGGGGAAGATGAGTAGTGGCTTCAGATTGGGCAAGAAATAATCCTAG
Source organism: Pedetes capensis (assembly GCA_007922755.1). NCBI lineage: Eukaryota > Metazoa > Chordata > Mammalia > Rodentia > Pedetidae > Pedetes > Pedetes capensis. Next base: position 25,632 of record VMDO01014840.1, on the reverse strand, counting down.
TGTTGAACTGAAAGGATCAGGAAAGAAGGTATGAAAAGATGGAGGAAGGTACTAGATAGCTAAGCACCTGGATATCAGAAAACTTCTCAGAAATGGGAGGAATAACAGATCTAGGAAAACATGGGGCATTACAGAGTGTCATGTAATAATGTAGATGCCAAACGGTAGTATAATGGATGGAATGAAGCTACAAGGAAACATCACAGACACATTAAAAAGACACATCTCAAAAACACACAGCATACTTGATACGCTTCTTGTGTAGTAACAACCAATGTGAAGTATAAGCCACCAGGAAACACAAGAGAACAGTTGAGCAATTACTCAAATAATGTCATTAATGTATTCAGCCAAAATAGAAAATGGGATAAAGATCTTTTTTTGTTCAGTGATGGTTCTGGATGGATTTAAATGGATATTTTCACCAAGTTTAACATTTCTGAATGACATTTAAAACTTTTCTTATTATGATAAGGAGACAAAGTTTGCACAAGAAGACAATTTTGAGGTAAGGTCCTGTCTTTCACATATAAAGATGAGATTTTCTGACCAACAACATATCATGCACATCGAATTGTTTCTCTAGGGATGGAGATGAATTTGCCTTGAGTGGTGACATTATGAAGTAACAACAGTAAGTCTCATTTTTGATGTACGACATGCTGTATAACAAAATGATTAACACCTAGAATCATGGTCTAGGTGTGCAGCTCAGTGGTAGAACGCTCTCCAAACACTCACATGGCCCTGGGTTTGATGACCATCATTGCAAACAAACCCTGGAGTCCACACGCTGGATTCACCACTTAGTAGAGCTCTTCATTTTGTAAGGTAGTTTTTCTTGCCAAGCCTCAGTCTATTATAAAATGTAAATCATAATAATATATACCTTGTAAGGTTTTTGTGAAGATTCAATGAGTAATCCATTGATGTTCTCTTAGCACAAATCTGTAATATGGTGAGTATTCAACAAATTTTAGCTATTATTTTAACTATGTTTATAGTTTTGTGTACCTTTTTACTAGTATTATTGTTTATTTACAAAAACACTGAATGGAAAACATATCGAGGTCATAGGAGGAATAAACTAAATGATATTTACACACATAATTGTTGTTGTTGTTGTTGTTAGGTGGCATAGAATTGACTCCAACTCATAGAGACCCTATGTACAACGGAAGAAAATACTCCCCAATTCTGCACCAGGCACACGATCATTTTTATCTTTAAGTCCATTGTTGCAAATACTGTGTCAATCCATTTTGTTAAGGGTCTTCCTTTTCTTTATTGACCTGCAACTCCCACACATGATGTCCTTCTCTAGGGATTGGTCCCTCCTGTCCAAAATACATAAGATGCAGTCTAGCCATCCTTGCATCTAAGAAGTGCATCCTTGCACTTCTAGGACGGATCTGTTGGTTTTTCTGGAAGTCCATAGTATATTCAATATTCATATTCAGCACCATAATTCAAAAGCATCAATTCTGTCTCCCTTAGTCATTGTCCAGTTTACATAACCATATGAGGCAAATGAAAATACCATGGCATGAGTCAGGCACACCTTCATCTTCAATGTGTCATCTTTACTTATCAACCCTTTAAAGAGGTCTTTTGTAACAGCTTTTCCCAATGCAATGCATGTTTTGATTTCTTGACTGCTGCTTCCATGGGTGTTCATGGTAGAACCAAGTAAAGCAAAATCTTGGACAACCTCAATCTTTTCTCCATTTATCACGAACTTGTTTACTGACCCAGTTGCAAGAATTTTTGTTTTCTTGATGTTGTGGTTCAATCCATACTGAAGGCTATGTTCTTTGATCTTCATCAACAAATGTTTCAAAACCTCTTCCCTATCATCAAGCAGAGTTGTGACATCCACATAATGCAGATCATTAATGAGTCTTCCTCAAATCCTGATGTCCTGTTCTATTCTTCTTCATAAAGTCTAGCTTCTCAGATTATTTGCTCAGCATAGGGATTGAAGAGGTACTGTGAAAGGATACAGCCCCGATGCACACCTTTTTCAACTTTAAACCAGGCATTGTTTCCTTGTTTTGTTCAAATGACTGCTTCCTGGTCCATGTACAGATTCTTCATGAGTACAATTAAGTGTTCTGGTATTCCCATTCTTTGCAAAGTCATCCATAATTTATTATGGTCTTTCACACAGTCAAATGCCTTTGCATAGTCAATAAAACATAGACAGCTTTTTGGTATTCTCTGCTTTCAGCTAATATCCATCTGACATCAGCAATGATGTCCCTGGTTCCACGCCCTCTTCTAAATCTGGCTTGATTTTCTAACAGTTTCTTGTCCATCTACTGCTGCAGTTGCTTTTAAATGATCTTAGCAAAATTTTACTTGCATGTGATATTGATATAATTTGATAATTTCTACATTCAGTTGGATCTTCTTTCTTGGGAATAGGCACAAATATGGATCTCTTCCAGTCAGTTGGCCAGGTAGCTATTTTCCAAATTTCTTGGCATAAACAAATTAGGACCTCCAGTGCTGCATGTGTTTATTGAAACATTGGTATTCCATCAATTCCTAGAGCATTGTATTTTGCCAATTCCCTCAAGGCATCTTCCACTCATCTTTCTCTACTGTTGGTTCCTGATCATATGCACCCTTTTGAAATGGTTTATCATCCACAAATTCTTCTTGGTACAAGGATTCTCTATATTCTTTCAATCTTCTTTTGATGTTTCTGTGTCATTTAATATTTTCTCTTTAGAATCCTTCACTATTGCCACTTGAGGCTTAAATTTTCTCTTTAATTCCTTAAACTTGAGAAAAACAGTGTGTTCTTCCCTTTTGGTTTTCTAACTCCAGGTCTTTTCACATATCATTATAATACTTGATTTTGTCTTTTTGAGCTGCTCTTTGAAATCTTCTGTTCTTGAACTTCATCATGTCATCTTTTTACTTTAGCTGCTTGGCATTCAAAGGCAAATTTTAGTCTCTTTTGACAAGTAATTTGGTCTTTTCTTTTTTCCTGTTATTTTACCAACCTTTTGCTTTCCTCATGATGTCTCTGATGTCAGCCACAACTCATCTGGTCTTCAGTCATTAGTGTCTAACACATTAAGTGTGTTCTTGAGGTAGTCTCTGAACTCAGCTGGGATATACTCAAGGTCATATCTTCACTCACATATACTTGTTTTAATTTTCTTCAGTTCCAGTTTAAACCTGCATATGAGCAGTTGATGGTCTACTCCACAATCAGCACCTGGTCTTGTTCTGACTTTTGAAATTGAGATTTTCTATCATCTCTTTCCACAAATGTAGTTAATTTGATTCCTGTATATTCCATGTGGTGAATTCAAAGTGTGTAGTTGCCATTTACATTGGTTAAAAAGAAGGTATTTGCAATGAAAAATCATTCTGACATAAGTCTATCACATGATGCCCAGCATCGTTTCTGTCACCAAAGCCCTACTTTCCAAAAACTGAGCCTTCTTCTTTGTTTCCAACTTTTGCATTCCAGTCACCAGTAATTATCACTACATCCTGATTGCATGTTTGATCTATTTCTGATTGCAGAAGCTTGTAAAAATCTTCCCTATGTTCATTAGTGGCCTTAGTGTTAGGTGTGTAAATGTGAACAATAATCATATTAACTGGCCTTCCTTGTAGGTGTATGGATATTATTCTATCACTGACAGCATTGTACTTCAGGACAGAGCTTAAGATGTCTTCTTTATAATGAGCACAACCCCATTTGTCTTTAATCTGACATTCCCAGCATAGTTGACCATAGGATTATCTGATTCAAAATGGCCCACGCCAGTCCATTTTAGCTCACTGATGCCTAGAATGTTGATACTTGAGTTCCATTACCCTTCATACTATTTCTAATTTTCTTAGATCTATACTACATAAATTCCACATTCCAGTTATTAATGGATGTTTATTATTGCTCCTCCTCATTTTGAGTTGTGCCACATCAGCAAATGGAGATCTCTGGGGATTTACTCCATTTCCTTCATTAAAGTAGACTCTACTTTGAGGAGGTAACTCTTTCTCAGTTGTCTTCCAACCTGGGGGGCTCATTTTCTGGCACTATATATGACAGTGTTTCTCTGCTATTCATAGGGTTTTTAATGGCGAATTTTTGGGGGGAGTAGGTTAGCCATGTCCTTCTCCCTTGTCTGTCTGAGTCTGGAAGCTCAGCTGAAACCTGTAAGCCATGGTGACACTGCTGGCATCTGTAATACTTGTGACATAGTTTTCAGCATCACAGCAACATGCATGCCCACACAGCAGGGCAAAGTGACAGATATATGAGTGGCACACATAATAGGAAACCAAAAATTACTTGTGATTTGAATTACGTATATGAAATGCCACTGTACCACCAATGCCCCTGCAGCCATACCACTGTGGCATCTGATCCCATCAGATCTCAGAAGCTAAGCAGAGTCAGGCCTGGTTAGTACTTGGATGGGAGACCACCTGAGAATACCAGGTGCTGTAGGCTTGGGAGAAGGACGTGGCACCCCACTCCCAAAAGTCAGTCCACCATTGAAAACCCTATGAATAGCAGAGAAACACTGACAATATTGTTTTGCCTGTTGTACGTAGGGTCGCTATGAGTTGGACACCTATTTGACAGCACCTAACGACAATGACAATATGAAACGCCAATCGTTATATACTGTAACAACAATTTCAGAAATGATGACAGTTTAGAACATAAAATATTTAAATGTGAGTCCATATAGAAATGATCCAGTTTTGAGGAACATATATATATACACATATATACACATATATCTACATGTGTGTATATATACACATAAGTATATATGTGTGTGTGTGTGTATGTGTGTGTATGTATATCACATACTTATAATCACAACACTCAAGAGACTGAGGCAGGATGATCAAGAGTTTGAGGCTAGCTCGGTTACATAGCAAGACTGTGTGTGTGTGTGTGTGTGTGTGTATGTGTGTGTGTGTGTATACACACATACATACACATACACACATACACACACATATATTTATATTTATATATACATACACACACACACACAGTCTTGCTATGTAGCCGGGCTAGCCTCAAACTCTTGATCATCCTACCTCAGTCTCCTGAGTGTTGCGATTATAAGCGTGTGCCATCATGTATGGCTTAGAACCTATCTATTTATCTATGAACACACATACACATATATATATATATACACATACTATATACATACACATTCACACACATATATATGTATATAAATATATATACATGTGTATATATATATATGTGATTATTTTTTTGTGGTGCTGGTGGACTGAACCCAGGGCTTTGCACATACTTTGCAAGTTCTCTACCACTGTGCTGCACTCCAGTCCTCCATTTTTAAAAACTTTTTACCTTGAGACAGGGTCTCGCTAAATTATACAGGTGCTTCTGGACTTGAACATATGATCCTCCTTTTTCTATCTCCTGCAGGCTGGAATCACAGGTGTATGCCAATGTGTCTGGCTAGAATATATTTTTATAAGAACTGTTTTTATGGAAACTTCTTCATCACTCATTTTGTCCTTAAACTTTACAGTAATTCTCTATGGTGAAATGATTCTCTTTAATGTATAAAAACAATTAATTATATCACACATGCTGATGAGATGTATAGTACAAACATTCACTACTTAAAATCGAATGTAAAAATGTAGCAAATGACAAAAATTTGTGTTGTATGAAGTTCATGTCTTAGAGTTTGGGGCTTCATGGTAAATCCAATTGTGTCATTAAACTGGCAGCCCATTAGTTTTAGAATACCAATATGGGTAAGAATGGAATGTTGCATTCTGGGACTTGTAGTTCTCTTGAGCTAAAGACTGTATTAATGACTAAGAAGGTATGGACATATTCCTTTTTATTTTGTTTGTTTTCATTGTAGTTTTTTGTCTGTTTGTTTTGAGACAGGGTCTTGTCCTATACCCCAGGTTAGCCTTGAACTTTCAATTCTCCTGTCCCAGAGACCCCAGGTGCAGGGGTTTCAGGGTTGGGCCACGATGCACAGTGGCATATTCCTTTTTCTGCACCCCTGGGACACTCTTCACTGAAACAAAGTAAACATATGTGAAAAGAAACACATGCTTTAATTATTGCAACCACATTGCCAATGCTGACACAAATGTATTCTCAATCAATCTTTATAGTCACCTTCTGCTATTTCTTCCAAATGCTGATAATCCTTCTAAATTTGTTTAAAAGCCCATTATACAATGCAATACATGACCAATTTTTAAAAAGACTAGTCTTCTGTTAACAGGTAAATTATCTGTGTCTATGTATAGATTCAAGAGTCTTTGAATTCTAGTTCTACTGCCAGATATTTTTGTTATTAGTCATTATAGGGTCAGGATGACCTATTCTACAGATGAAATCTGGCTATCAATTTTCTGAAGTATTCTTGAAACAGTACTTTTTCCTGTCTACCAAATAATGTAAAATACTTTCTAAGTAAAGAAAAACATTAAAAAACAAAAACTTTTATTTTTTATTTTATTTATTTATTTACTTATTTATTTATTTTTGCAGTGCTGGGGGATCTAACCCAGGGCCTCACGGAGCCTTTGCAAGTACCCTATCATTGAGCTGAATCCCAAGGCCATTTTTTTTTTTTTTGAGGCAATGGCTATGATACACAGCCTGCCTCTTCCTCAAACTTTTGATCCTCCTCCCTCAGCCTCCTGAGTCACTGGGATTACAGGCATGCAACCTCATGCTTGGCAAAACCTAAACTCTAAGCCACAGAGTGTTTTCTTTTCTTGAGAGTTTTAGAATTACCTAGCTTATAATTTATGGAAGATTTTAGAAATATTCTGTTCAAATCTAGTAGAAATAATGTTCTTTAAATATTCTCAACCACATATGATTAAGTAACAGTGACTTCTCTTAAATTTGACTATCTGTAAGAAAGTTATTCTCTTCCTTTTTAAAAAAGTAATGAATCTAAACAATTCCATAAGAACTTGTTCATAGATATTCTTGTACTTGTGAACTTGATATGAGGAATGGTTAAAGAAGAAAGTAAGAAGTCTAAGGGGTGTGTGTGTATGTGTGTGTGTGTGTGTGTGTGGTACTGAGGGTTGAACTAAGAGCCTTGCACTTGCATGCTTTGCAAGTGCTGGATCACTGAGCTGCACCCCCAGCCCATTTTTTTACTTTCTGAGACAGGGTCTCGCTAAGTTATGCAGACTGCCTCTGGTCTTGAACCTGCAATCCTCCTGCCTCCACCTCCTGAGCTGCTGGGATTACAGGCATGTGCCACCACATCCAGTGGAAGTCTAAGGGATTTTTAAACAATGTAAAAGTTTAACATTATTAAATGGCTCAAAAACTTCTAAAGGAAAATATACACATTACAGGAAGAAAAGACAGAGCAAGTTAAACCAAAACTGGGATACATTTAGAGATTTCCTGTGGATATGATTTATCAGTGGGAAAAAAGTAATATTGCAATGAATAAATATATTGCATTGTAAAGAACTTTTGTTAGTTGAGGTAACAAATAATAATATAAGAGGTGTGGTACTTATGCTTTACCATCCCCACCCCTGTTTCAATACTATGTAGAAGTTTCTTAATATGGTACAAGCTACCTCTCTAGGATGCTCTATACCTTCCCACCTTACAAATAAGTATTGCCTCACTCTCTCTTCTTTGTAATCCTAGTGTAGATATACTCCACAGGCCAGGAGGTAGCCATATTCACAGTTGCCCCAGGTATTAGTCAGGATAGTCATTTCTGCATCCCCTTCCCAGGCAGTTCCAAGGCTACCATAAAGAGCTTATAATTGAAATAATGCCAAAGACCTTCTTCCCTGTCCCTTCTCAATTAATTTCCTGGCTGGAATTCTCCCAAAATCTCCCTGAATAAAGGCCAACTTATTTGTTTGAGTTTCACTGGCAGATAACATTGCTTAAGGTATCACTCAATAGAAATTTGTTATTTGTATCTTACATGCAGAGAGGGTGTAGGGTGAAGAAAAGAATTAAGCAAACCATATGAATGGTCCTTTGTTCAATGATATCAGTTTCTAGTTACTTTAGAAGATATTAATAGATGGCAAACAAACCTCCTGAGAGAAAAACAGCAGGAGTTGTCATATGACAGTGTTCAAATAATAGTTCAAGGACCACTCTGCAAAATATTTGTAGGGGATGTATGCATCCAACCAAGAGACTAACTACATGGCTTCCAAAGTCTCATCTAATCCCATGGTTCAGTAATACACAAATTCATTAATTTAGTCAACATTTATTGAGTACTTACCATTGGCAATGTACATAGAGTAGCTAAAATCTAGAAACTCTGTATATGAAGTGTTTGACATTTTTGTTTATCACACTTCATGCAATGCTTAAATTAGAACTAGTGTTGGTAGGGTGCTGCTGTGTATTCTCTGAGGACCCAAATTAGATCCCCAGGATGGCAAAAATGGGAGAAGGATGTGGCAAGCCACTCCTGAAGCAATCTTGAAACAGTCCGCCATTGAAAACCCAATGCGGGTCACTATGAGTTGGAATCAACTCAACAGCACCTAACAACAAAACAACAGTATTCATGAAAGGCTTATGATAGCCAAAACTTTACTGAAATACAAGAATAAAATAATTGTTTAAACTGTTGAGGAATTATCATTTTTCCTCACTTAATAGGGTATAATTTGTTTTTGCAATTGAAACCTGATTGTTCTTCCTGTTTTAGCCATATTCTCACTAACAGGAAAAGTGATTCCCCCACCCCTCTTGTTTTGCCAATTGAAAAGCCCTTTTCTTCTCTGACAATAGAACCCTCCTTTAATGTGAGAAACCCATAATACCTGATGTGGGAAGAATCAACATTCCTTCTTTCCCATTGACAGAGAAGGCAGCATACAGCTGGTCCCTAGAGCTACAGCTGAGTTGATCAGCTCAAGAATGAAAGCATAATTGATTCAGGGATGAAAAATGATCAAAACCTAGAGAATCAAAGTTCCCAGGACCTTTTCTGCTGAGTCTATCTGCAGAGATCTATTCACCAGAGCTTCTGAATTGATAAGATGTAAGTCTGGTTCAAGTGGTTAGCATCCTATCAGTCATGGGTAGAGAGGCTGTCCATGAGCCAGAGAGGTAGTACTAGTGCTCCTGGATCCAGCCTACTTATACCTGATCCTCACACAAAGAAATACATTCAGAGGTGTAAGTCACATTTTTTGTGGTTTCTCCAAACTTAATACGTGAAACATATTAAAATCTTAAAATCTCATCTGCTTAGAACTTGAGGGTTAGAAAAATTGCATTTGATAAACATCATGATTTGTTGTTATTATTGTTGTTGGGTGCCATCCAGTTGAGTCCAATTCACAGCGACCTTATGTACAGCAGAATGAAATACTTCCCTATTCTTTGCCAGTCACACAATCTTATTCATGTTTAAAACCGTTGTTGTGTCAATCCATCTGGTGGAGGGTTTTCCTTTTTTTTGCTGACCTGCCACTCTCCCAAACGTGACATCTTTCTCCAGGGATTGTTCTTTCCCCCCTACATGTCAGAAATATGTAAGCTGCAGTCTAGCCATCCTTGCTTCCAAGGAGCACTCTGGTTGCACTTCTTCTAGGACAGATCTGTTGGTTCTTTTGGTAGTCCAAGGTATATTCAATATACATCTCCAGCACCATAATTCAAAAGCAGTAATTCTTTTCCTATCTCCTTTGTTCAATGTCCAGCTTTCACAATTGTATGATGTGACTGAAAAAACCATGGTATGAGTCAGGCGCACCTTGGTCTTCAATGTGACCTCTCTACTTTTCAATACTCTGAAGAGATCTTTTACCACACCTTTTCCCAGAGCAATGCGTCTTTCGATTTCTTGGCTGCTGCTTCCATGGGTGTTGATTATATAGCCAAGCAAAGCAAAATCTGGGACAACCTCAATTTTTTCTCCATTTATTGTGAAGTTGCACACTGACCTAGTCATAAGGATTTAGCTTCTTTAAAATGCATGCTGCTCTGGAAAGTGTTTTTTGAACAGAATGAACTCTCAGTTGCTGAAGATTAACTCTTCTTCCCAACATCTGCTTCCTAACTGCCCTTTTAGCACCTCTCCAGACCCAAAATATCTAAATAAATCTTTTAAGTAATTGAGGGTCAGAAATAAAAGACAAATTCTTTTAGTGTTTAAGAAGATTTGGGGGCTTGACATCTTTAATGAAATGCCAGCTAATGATTATGCAGTCCTACCATCTCTTTCTGTCAAGCAAGAAGATAAAATGTTTCCAATCATTTATTTCCAAACATTTTTGAAATAAACATCATGGGATGACTGTCAAGTTTAGCCTCAAATGATTTTTCCTATCTGCATTATTTAATGCATGTTTGGATTAACTATCATTATTACCTTCACCTGTCATCACTTAGATTATCTGTCACAATCACACAGTGAAGATAATTGATTCCAAAGGAGTACCAGGGAATATATTTTCTTAGTTTAGCCTATAAAATCTCAGGGTGACAGTGTTTGCAAGGTGACAGATGTCATCCTCTATATTCTGTTATTGTCTTTAGAGCAGATATTCTGCAAAATTTGCTGATCACTGGTTTAAAAACTAAAATTAAAATTAAAATTAACAGAATTGCCCAAGAATCTAAATAAGCACCTGAGGTTTAGGTTATCTATATTAGATTTTAAACAAATTAGTACTTCTTGAGTTTTTGGCCAAACAAAAGTACACAACTATGCGAGCATTGCTTATCAGGGTGAAGCAATGTTCTTTCACTTATCCAATATCTGTATAGCCCCCATCATCTGCCTGACATTTTGATACTTTCTAGGAACACAAAATACATATGCCATCCCAGCTTGCACAAGGCAGGCAGATATGGTAAATGTGTTCCCATAGCATGTGGGAGACTCCCTAGGCACTGACCAGGTCTGAATGCTTTGCACAGACCTCTGCCACTGAGCCTCTCTCATCCTCCCTCTACAGCTTCATGTTCCCAAAACATGGCCAGGGAACTGGCTGCACTAGCAACACTCGAGGGAGCTCCTGGAACATGTAGGCTCCCAAGGGCCATTTCAGCAGATTCTGACTCAATTGGGTTTGGAATAAAAGAACTGGGAATCACTGTCTCTAAACAATTCCTCACTTGATTTTGATGTGCAGCCATGTTTTGGAATCACCATTCACTTATCTATTCTTCTTGGGATAGAAAATAGGGAACCATAGCTGGGTAGGAGGAATAACTTCCAATGTTCTATTGCATAGTAGAATAACTATGGTTCATGCTAATTGACTAATTCACTGGGCACAGTGGTTCGCATCTGTAATCCCAGCAACTCAGGAGGCAGAGGCAGGAGGATCGCAAGTTCAAGACCAGAGGCAGTCTACATAATTTAGTGAGACCCTATCTCAAAAAGTAAAAAGAAAAAAAATGGGCTGGGGGTGCAGCTCAGTGGTACAGCACTTGCAAAGCATGCAAGCACAAGTCCCTGGGTTCAACCTTCAGTTCCACAAAATATATAGATAAATAAATAAATAAATAAATAAATAAATAAAATAATTGACTAGTTCAAAATTACTAGTAGAGAAGCTTACAAACGGTCCCAACACAAAGAAATGATAAGTATCTGAGGTGATAGATGCCAGTTACTCTGATGATTATTATACATTGTATGCACATATTGAAGTACCACACTATATCCCATAACTATGTGAATTATTATGTATTAATTAAGAATATATTTTAGAACTTCTTTTGCAACATTAGCAGCCTTGTTCTAGATTCTATAGGAGGACTTTTCTTAAGTTCTTCTTATCTCTAATTCTTGGTATATCAACTGGTACAATGTAAACTTCAATGGATACTACTGAACTAAAAATACAAAAGAAAATCCCTCTCTATTATGGAAAAAAGAAAGAAAGTAAATAGGACATCAATTTGTGGGTAAGATACTAGGACATTTAAAGTCCATGAGCTCCCAAAATATCTCCACCTACAGTCTTAGCAGGGTACTTGAAATATTCCTCCATTCCAGTTCTTTTTACTTTCTGTATTTTCTCTATAAAGTTCTAGTAACAGAGCACAAATTACAACATTCCTCTGTCACATGTTTGTCAGTGATTCATCAGTCACAATATAAGATAAAGAGGGGCCTGCTTTCCATGGCCTATTTGGCTTTCCATGCTCTGGCCACTGCCTGCTTGCTCAACCTCTCTTCCTCATGACCCCTTTTCTCAACTTCCTTCTGCCTGGCCCATGGTGCAACCATGCAAAACCATGTACTGCTCTCCTAATGCTGCGCACTGCGTAGGCCCTGGGGCCATCATATGTGTTTTTCCTGTTGCTTAAGCTATCTTCTCATCTCTTATATACCTGGGAAAACAATTTGTTATGATTCTTTCCTAAAGCCTTCTTTTCCCTATAACTCTATTTTATATGAGTTTCTACTGAAGCACTTACACACTTATTGGACTTATTTGTTTCAATATCCACCCCCTGAAGTCAGAAACTTGCTTTTTAAAATAGTTCTCTCCTCCTTGGAAAAAAAAGCCCACAAATATTCATATTTTCAGGGAGATGAGAAAGAGAATATGGAACAGTATTAATAATTAATAATTACAGATGAAGGATCTCTGTAGATTTAGAGTCTTTAAAATAAAAAAATTACAAACAATGGTTCAATTTCATATAAGCTCCTAGAGGACAGAAATCATCTCATACTTCTTCCTGCATTGCCTGCCTCTAATCTAGTACCTAACACATAGAATGCTTTTGTTAACTACTGAATCAATTAATGAACAGGAGGAATGACACATCAACACCTTGATACCTTTTGACGCATGAGAAAGAATGAGCTTATTTCTCATTCCACTGGCTAACTTCTACCTAGTAAAAACAGGTGGAATTCTGGCTGAGGTTGGAAGGTAAGGTTTGGCCTGGTGGTGGAGGATCAGGTATAGAACACAATGGGCTTTATAAACTGCCAAAACTGTGTGTTTCCAAAAGGTAGAAGGTGCTATATACAGGGAAGTTTGCATAAAATTGTTCCTTAAGCAAATGTCAGATACAAAATGTATTCCCCATGTTGGCCCCCATGCTTTAAGAAGATTTCTTCCTGGTTTGTTTACTAAGTGAGAAGAAAAAATTTTATTGATGCATAAAAATATTGTCTATCTGTTCATTTAGAATTTCAGTTTAAATACAGTAGAAATACTTAATATTGATCAAACTTTCAATTTCATCCTGAGTTTTTGAACTTTTTAATAACTACTTATCACAAAAGCAAGTGTCTAATAGAGGCCTATTAGTCCAACTTTCTACAGATCTTACTTTTTTGACTTGTATCTGATAGTTGACTCTTGTCAAAATAAATGAGTAAATTCTAGGGCCAGCGTTTGATGGAGATACCTGTGCTAAAGTGCTGCATTATCCACTGTAAACTGGAGAAATCCATAAACAGTCTTCCACTTCCTACTTATGTCTTAACCTGTGTGACTGGGATGGGCAGCCACCCTCCTGTCCCATGGGGTTAAGTACTATGGGGCCCCCTCTGACGTCTTCCCAACCTTCCTTAGACCCTGACTCCCTATACTTGCTTTACAGTGAAATAAACCCCTCTCTTCTCCTTGGTTCCATCCTTAAACCAAAGAAAGTGGCAGCTGTTTTACGCAAAATATCATAAAGAAAAATTAGACATTGCCTGCGGTGTCAAAAAATTTTCATTCTGTTTCTTCAAAGTCTAAGGAAAAAAATAGATTTTTGTCCATACTTTGAAAAAAAGACATATTCTCAGATATGAAAAATCCATTCTCTGGTTGAAGAAGCCTCAAGGTAGTCACCGAATGAAACACACAGACTAATTGACTGTAGCAGGAATATCTTTCTTTAAAGCTCATAGTTTAACTGGACAAATGGAATATCCAGTTTACAGTGTAAGCAGACTTTGTGTTGACAATGAGAAATGGAGCTTTTAAGGTGAGTAACCCAGGAAAAATGAATTGCCTCAGGACTTGGTCAAGGTCAGCTTAATTTGAGTTTTCTTCTCCCACTTGGCTAGTCATTAAACTCAGGAAAGCATTTTGGAATTGGATCTGAGAAAAAGACATTCTGGCCAACATCATAAAGCTGGTTATTTAAAGAGATGCTGAAAGGAACTACTTTCCCTTTTGGTTCCAAAAGGATAGGAAACGAAGACTGTTCTGTGATAGTTGAAAAATGTGCTCTGTCTTCTTAAGTGTGGCTTCAAAAGTGCTGGTTTTAAGTATAGCAATATTTTATGGTCCCTGTACCACCTCAGCTGCCATGCAAGGCACAAAAAGGATTACAGATTTTCTCTTCAGTGGAGCATTAAATGGTCCCCTGAATAGCAATTTTCTAAAATAGCAGATATATGTGATACATCTTGCATATGTTTTCCTGACAGTATACCTACCTGTAACATAAACAGGTAAAGTTTGTAGTTTATAGAAATAACCTTAGTTTTATCATTAAAACTGAAAATAGTCTAATATCAGCAACTCAAGGCCAGAGGTGGCCTGCATAACTTAGCAAGACCCTCTCTCAAAGCAAAATAAAAAATGTAAAAAGGGAATTGTTGTTGTTAGGTGCCATCAAGTCGGTGTCCAACTCGTAGCAATCCTATGTACAACAGGCAAAACAGTTTTGTCAGTGCTTCTCTACTATTCATAGGGTTTTCAATGGCTGATTGTTTTTTGTGAGTGGGTTGCCGGGTCCTTCTCCCAAGCCTACAGCACCTGGTGTTCTCAGATGGTCACCCATCCAAGTACTACCCAGGCCTGACCCTGCTTAGCTTCCGAGATCTGACGGGATCAGATGCCACAGTGCTACAGCTGCAGGCAAAAATGGGAGTAAGGGTGCAAAATATGTGCAAGGCCCTGCTTCAACCTCTAAGGACCACAAAAACAAAAACAAAACAAAAAAAGAAAACACCCATAGAAAGTAATTAATTTAGAATACTTGAAAGCAAAGAATGAATATTTTGGACCAGTAAATAGGTAAAGGGTTAAGTTCAATTATTTTGTCAGCCTTTTGCACAGAACATCAGGATTTGTTTCAGCTTTTGCTATTCTTTTTAAATAAAATACTCCCTATTTTCATTGCTATTTATCCAAAACCTCTTAGCCTTTAAGTCCCAATTCCAATGCTCTCTCCTCCATGAAACACTTTTATCCACATCAGCCAAAAGCAATTCCTTCTCCTTTGGACTCCTTGTCTCTCCCCACCCTTCTCATTTGGATGCTGCTTTTCACTGTATAGTACAATCACGAGTGAGCAACTTTTAATTTCTGTCAAATATAAACTAGGTGAGAGCAAAGACTGCTTTATTCATTTTCTGTTTCCTGTGGGATAGCATCATATTTTAACTTAAAAATGAAGTTACTTACTGCAAAAAAATGGTAAAAAAAGTAAAATCAATGTTTTAAAATTCATATTTTGAGAAAAATCATTTGATTTTTTCAGATAATAATTCTTTCAAAACAAATTTTAAGAAACAAAATATGAATTTCTAGTCAATTATAAGTGCCCAAATACCACTCCTTCTTTCTTTGACCTCCCACAGATTTAGGTCCAGAGCATTCTGCTTACTCGGTGTAACTAACATTTGATTATTTTAAAATATAATTGTGCCTATGTTGTCAGGAGGGACCAGTTCTTGAAGAAGGACATCATGTTTGGGAGAGTGGCAGGTCAACAAAAAAAAGGAAGACCCTTAACTATAGGGATTGACACAGTGGCTACAACAGTAGGCTTAAATTTAAAAAAGTATTGTGTGCCTTGGCACAGTGTTGGGAAGAGTTTCATTCTGCTGTACATAGGGTTGCTATGAGTCAGACCAGATATGACAGCACCTAACAATAAACAAAACCAACCCCATGTTATATTATAGGACAAGAGTCCCTTTAACCCCGGTACTTAATATAAATACAGAAATTTAATATATGTCCCAACTATTTCTATCATTTGGTGACAGAAACTCCAGGAATCAATAAAATATACTCATGGTCTACACTACTGATACAAAGCACCTCCATGTTTTAAAAAATAAATGTGATTCCACAGCCTTTACTTCATGTATGCAGAACATTAATGATGAGAGAGAAGCATTCATTCTAAAGACCTATCAGCTCCCAGTCCTCACTATTATCCGCTTAGCTTGCTCAACACTGCATGTTTCTTTTTCTTGTGTCAGTAATTTCAGTTTAACTACATAGTATTTATTTCATACAGAAAAGCTTTTAGCAGTGTTGGGGTAAACAAAGCTACTTGCAAACTATTATATATTTTCTTTCCCTTTCTACCTTCTTTACTCTACACCTTGTCTCGTATCAAAAGCAAAATAATTATTCTACATTAGGAGACTTGTTGTTGTTAGGTGTTGTCAAGTCGGTATCTGACTCATAGTGACCTTGCACGCAACAGGCAAAACAGTATTGTTACTGCTTCTCTGCTATTCATGGGGTTTTCAATGGCAGATTGTTTTTTTGGGAGTGGGCTGCCAGGTCCTTTTCTCAAGCCTATTGCACCTGGTGATCCCAGGCAGTTTCCCATCCAAGTACTAACTAGACCCGGCCCTGCTTAGCTTCTGAGATCTGGTGGGATCAGATACCACAGTGGTACAGCTGCAGGCACATTAGGAGACTATACTTTAATAATTAATATTAACTTTAAAAGTTGAAACAATATATTTCAAGTACATCAATATAGCTCTTAGTCTGTTTCAAAGCAATGGGAAGATCATTTAGATAGGTAATATATGAGAAAATAGCTTCATGTTCATTAGCAATAAAAACTTTCTCATTATTTCTATCACTTAGAATCTAAAGAATTCCATAGACGGCATTTCCGTGTTTCAAATACAAGTGGATACTTTGTTTTCCCATTCAACTGTCTAAGGAGATTTGGAGCTTACGTCTGAAAGCATAATTTTACATAAATTCGTTCTTATTATTTATATCAGTTTATGTGACTTCCCCAACGCCACCAGGTACACAATCCTCCTCTGGGCTGATCACCACCACCACCACCCAGGGAACCTAAGAATCTACACACTAGAATCCATCATTCTGGGCCAGACCTAGGTCAGACTTCCACAATGAAAACCACAATGAAAACAATAGACCCACTTGGTTGACTGTGAGGGGACATGGGATCAGGTATATCATCCAGACAGGATAAGGCCTCCATTCCTTGCTTATACTAAGAAGCTGCAGGATACAGTATAATGGAAAGAGCATGACAATCTAGATTTGAGTCCCAGCACAGCCAGTTATTACATCTGAGCAAGTCCCCTAAGATCTCTGGGACTTAATTCTCTCATCTGTATAAAGGAGTACATACCACATTGGTTCCTATTATGTGAGCCAAAGTGAGACAATATACATGAACGCAGTCTCTGAAGTAAATATGAATGCTACTGTACGTTACAGTAATTATTCTAACCTGGTTGTTGTACTTCCTCACCTGTCTGTCAGCCTGTCATGCTATGGGGTGTTTTGTGTTGCTATGCTGTTGAAAGCTATGCCATGGATATTTCAGATGGCAGGGCCACCTGTGGGGAACAGATTTCAGTTGAACTTCGAGACTAAGATAGACTAGGAAGAAGGACTTCCAGACTAAGATAGACTAGGGAGAAGGACCTGGCAGCCTACTCCTAAAACAATCAGCCATTGAAAACCCTGTGAATGTCCAGGAAGCACTGTCAACTATAGTGGCAGAAAATGAGCCCCTCCATGCTGGAAGGCATTCAAAAGACAACTAGGGAAGAGTTGCCTTTTCAAAGTATAGTTGACTTTAATGATGGAAATGGAGTAAAGCTCCTGGAACCTCCATTTGCTATGTGAAGAAACAAAGAAACAGTGTTTGCAACAATGGGTTCAAACATACAATGATCATCTGTACGGTACAGTGTTCAGAAGGGTCGCCACGAGTCAGATTCAACTCAACAGCACCCAACAACAAGTTGTTGTACTGGTAGTTTATGAAAAGATCTCAGTGGCACATCACAGTTATGTGCAATGCTTATTTTATCTCTACAAGCTTCCATGTTTCCTGATAGCAGCTACTGGGAGCCACACTAATAGAATAAATAAGCAAATACGTGGTATGATTTGAAGGATGAGAGGAAAATCCTGATATCCATGGTAGATCTTTTTCTTATGCCTGCTAATACCAACAACTCTAATAGCAAAAACATATTTATTTTAACTTAGGGCTTTATTTCTTTAAAACATTTATGTTACTATAGCTACAATTTGAAAAGTCCAGCTTTGGTGCAAAATAATTTCAAGGTCCTGGGAGGTAGAGTATGAGGAGAACAGGTTCTATAAATATAAAATGCAGCAGGATAGAAAAGTGCTTGTTTCACTATTCATATCTGAATAAAGAATAATTTCTTGGCAATTTAAAAGGATTCTATAGTGGTAGAATTTGTGGCATCAGAAACTGCCTGGATGGGAAGAACATGGACAGGTGAGATAAGAGGACCCTTTAATTGTCACCAAAATCACATCAGCAGTATGTTCTGCCGTTCACTTACAGTGGCATCTTGTGTGATCTCTCATTTTCACATCTAGAAAATGGGCACAAGAAGAGTGGTTTCCTCACAGTACTGTGAAGAGTATAAAATGTGATCTGGGCGTGGTGGCACACGCCTGTAATCCTAGCGGCTTGGGAGGCAGAGGCAGGAGAATCGCAAGTTCGAGACCAGACACAGTCTGCGTAATTTAGCGAAACCCTGTCTCAAAAAGTAAAAAAAAAAAAAAAAAATGGGCCAGGGATGCAGCTCAGTGGTCCAGCATTTGCAGAGCATGCAGGCATGAGGCCCTGGGTTCAACCCCCAGTACCGCAAAAAAAAAAAAAGAAAAAAAGAAAAAGAAAAAGAGTATAAAATGTGATGATGCATATAAGGTACTTAGCATGGCACCTAGCCATAACTCAGTCTACCATAAAACTCAAGAATATTAGCATTATTATCACTACTAATAGTAACCAAAAATTTTAAAAACTATATAACAGAGTTAATGCTTTAGAAATTACATACTTTTTTTAACAGACATATTATGCTTTTGTTTTATTCTTGTATGTTGTTGTTGTTGTTAGGTGCCATCAAGTCATGTCTGACTCATAGCAACCTTTATGGGGTTTTCAATGGCTGATTGTCTCAGAATTGCCTCAGGAGTGGATTGCCACGTCCTTCTCCCATTACCCTAGTAGGTGATACCTTTCTTTGTAAATAATAATTGAGTTTATAATACTGTATGATGATGACATTCTGATTTTAAAATATTTTTCCTATGAAAGAGAAATAAACACATCACCACTCAATCCTGGCTATGAAAACCTAACTGCACATGACTATCTGGTGGTGTTATTACCCCACTGTATTTTTACAGGCTGCCCCTAATCCAAATTGGCACACAACATGAAGGACAGGCCCAGATTTCTAGTTGGCTTCCAGTTTGAAATACAAGCTGCAACTACTGGGCTGCTGAAAGCCTTGAAGGAAAAGCCCTGAGCGGAAATGGCCTCTCCCTAAAAGCAAGACCACAATCCTCATGTAATCAAGAATTCTTGTGTCACACTAACTTTCAGGGATTCCTGCACTAAAACCAAATTTATTCCATTGTCAGGAGGAAATGTCAGTCACATAAGTAATGACAGAAAGAAATAAAATTAAACAAACAAACAAACAAGAACTTGGAAAATTCTGACATTTATTGAACCAGCTTGGATTTAGAAAGAAATGAGGATTTGTCATTTTTCAAATCAGAACCCTTTAAAGTGCCATAAACAATTCATTCTCTTTTTTTTCTCCCCCCCACTTCACTGGAAAATGTTTGTGGGGTACAGGGTAATACAGCATTTGCTTTTTCCATTATGCAACTATTACATCACTTTTGGTTATACTTTTATCAACTTACAAAGTTTATGGAACCTTTTGACTAATATGTAGTAAAACTCATTCTTAATGGAAATGCTAGAATAACCTTCACCTTTCAAGGCTGCAATCCAGTACCTTTATCATTAAATGTAAATAGAATCAGATATTTCTTCTTTTTGTGTATGTGTTTTTCAAAACTTTATATTCAGCATACAATTTAATGGTTTTCATGATGGCATTTTCATACAATTGTGTAATTTGCTCTTATCCATCCCCTCTTCAACCCCATTTGCTTATCCCTTCCCTTCCTATTTCCCACACCCTTTCAAGAAAGTCCCCCTTTTACTTTCAAGTCCCCTACAAACAGATATTTCTTCTTAATTTACTGAAAAATAGTTATTTAAAAACATTTCTTTTGTATAATGAAAAATGGTATTTTAAAACTTTTCATATGTACCCAAAAACCTCTACAACATTATTTTTCATAAGTGCATTTTCTTAATTTTTTCTTCTTTTGCATTTGCATATAAATGACTCTTCCAGGTCTGTTTTGTGAAGTGAAGTAAATAATATAATTAGAAATAATCTACAGGTACATGGTTTAGATTCTTAATAGTGTTTTCTGTTGTTTGGGGGAGCTGTCTGTACCCTTGGATTTGTTTAGATTTCACTACCTTTCTCTTAGAGTTCTATGCTCTTTTATGTAGCTGAAAAAAAACAAAATCCTGGAGGCTTATCAAGAATGCTATTGTGTGTTTTACTGGGGAACTTCAGCTCTACCATGTTTGACAAAAGCAAAAACAACAAAGAGAATGACATATTCCCTAGGACTTGATAGAAGTTAGAACATTAGGAAGTTTTTGTACCAGACAGAAGAATAAATAAATATGAGTATTCAACTAACATCTATCACAGGGTAGAGCCAAAGTAGAGTAAAGAGAGAGCCACTTCTGACCTGGAGGGATAACCCTCTTTCCTCTGAGAAACTTTTCTCTTTCACACTGCTCACTCCTACAACACTGTCTTTCAAGGTTGACCTTAAATTCCACCTTCTCCATGAAACCATTCCAGATAAATTAATTTCTTTTCTCCCCTGAACTTGCCTATGGTACTTTCACTATCCATATCTTTCATCTGAGACTTAATTAATCATCTAGTTCCTTGATGTTGTGATTTCACTGTTATTAAATTGGCTCATAGGCCTAATGGGGTCATTTTACCCTCTACATTATACATGATAAACTTCTAGCAGCCAGGCAGGCCTTTTACAGTTCTTTTATGTGCCTCCCAGTGCTGAGCACAGAGCAGGCAGACAGTAGACAGGGACTCTGCCCCACTAGAACAGAGCCATCACGTAGCTATGGTGACTAAATTCCTACAAATCCTGTGAGATCTGCAGCTGCAACACTGATATTATTCAGTGGTCTTTTTCAGTCAGCTGACCGTTTGTGGTAACTTTCCTTGGTGGTAGCTCCTACAGTGCAGCTGATGGTTAAAGGGCATGGAACGTGATGGGCACAGGCACTGCACATAGGCAACCTGCTGCGGTTCAAGTTCCAAGCCAACTGCTTCCTAGAGGTATGAACGGGGCAAATGACTTGACTTGTGCTTGCATTAGCTTCCTCATTTGTGAAATGGGGATTAAAAATACTGATGGATAGCACTCATTCAACACACTGTGTGTGAGGCCCTGTTCGAAATGCTTTAACTGTTTCAACTCATTGACTCCTCACACCTACCTGATAAAGTAAGCACAATTAACCCTATTTACCAGTAGGGAAATTGAGGCAGAAAATAAGTTATTTCCCAAAATTTGAACAACTAAGTGGCAGTACTGGACTCATCCAGGCAGGTAGAGATTATATGCTCAATGACTATGGTGCTTTACCTCTCAAAGAATTTACCTCAGGTAGTTATTTTAAGTTTAAACAAATTGTACACTGAAAATTATTTAAATATATCTGCCATTTGAAGTTACATATTAATATTCAAAAAGCAGTTGGTGCATTGTTGTTGTTAGGTGCCATGGAGTCACTGCCCAACTCATAGTGATCCTACGTACAACAGGCGAAACACTATTTTAGTGTTTCTCTGCTATCCATAGAGTTTTCAATGGCAAATTGTTTTTTGGGAGTGGGTTGCAGGGTCCTTCTCCCAAGCCTGCAGCACCTGTTATTCCCAGGTGGTCTCCCATCCAAGTCCTAACCAGGCCAGACCCTGCTTAGCTTCTGAGATGTGATGGGATTGGATACCACAATGGTATAGCTATAGGCAAGTTGGTGCATAGCAAACAATAAATATCCAGGGTATTATGTCTATAGATGCATCATGATTTAGACTCCAAAACTCTCATAACTAATTTAGACCAAACTATTCAGATAATGCGGGGATGGAGTTTACCTCAGTTGGTAGAGTGCTGTTCTACACGGAGGCCCTGGGTTCGATCCCCAGCACCACAAAAAGGGGAGAAGGACACACCAGCCCACTTCTGAAACAATCCTGAAACAATCAGCCACTGAAAACCCTATGAATAGCAGAGAAGCACCAACATAAGGCCAGGCATGGACAACGTTGGGGAGTGTTTAGTTCTGTTGTATATAGGGTCACTATGAGTCAGGCCCTACTCTAGGGCACCTAACAACAACAACAATTCAGGTAATAGGCTAATATGTGCCAATACAATCTCTTCCCAGAGGAAAGCTTAAAGTCTTGTGAGAAATAAATGCATTCATTTAAAAAAAAGTTAGCAACCCAATGCTAAAAGTGATGCTAAATGATGAGGAAGAACCTCAAAGCTGCGGGTGCCATGTACAGTTTCTCTTGCTCTGCCCCAAGCCTTATTTCCTAGGGGACTAGAGAGCAGCCCCTTAGCAGGTACCCAAGATGATATGTTTGTAAATACTGAATAAGTCACACTTGAATGAGTAGTACATTCGTTTGACACTGTACTGTATATAAAGAGTAGAGATTAAGAAACCCAGAGGAAGCACAGTGGAGAAAGGTGGGCCTGTGGTGGGGCCAGAGCTCAGAGATGGCTTCACAGAGGAGGCCACTTTGGCATTCTAAAATGAGGATATTAATTATTTACTTGGATATCCATCCTCTAGCTCAGTTAAAAGAATAATGACAGAAATCAGAAAACTAATAGTATTAATAATTTATCAGCCCCACCATGGTCTTTCTTGGAGCCTAAATGTTCTATTAATAATTGAGTCTTCTTAAAACTCTCAAAATTGTTGTACACAAGAAGAGCAAGGTATGTAAATATCATTTAAATCATTGCTATTGTATTCTTTACCTGCATTCTGTTTTTGCATGTTTCTTTTATTGCTACACAGAGATTAACAGCTACTTTTTGTTACTGCGCAGATTTTGTTGCTTCAGATATTATATAATGGACACATGTATTTGTTTACTTATTTATTCATTCCTTTCTTTCTTCATTTATTCTACAAACACTTATTGAACATATAAGGATAGTGCTAGGACCCAGGGATAAAAATATGTTGAGAGTCTAATGAAGAAGATAAAAATGAAACATGCAGATTCTCTCATGAAACAGATACTACAGTAGAGGCAGACGGGCTACAATTTATAGAAGTTACTCAGAGGAGAACATAGTCACTAGCATAACTGGGAAACATTCCAGAAAGGGTTCAAAGAGTAATGATTTCCTCACTGTCAAATCTAATGGCAGTTCTCAAACATGCTACTGTTTCTAATGCTAGACAGAACTTCTGTCTTGCAAAAGCCTTGCCAGTCCTATATAGCCCCTAGCCTCACCTCGGCTTGTTGTAGCAGTACCCATCTCCCTCTTGACATTGCTGCTGGGCAGCCCGTTTTCGCATCCCCTCCCCACTCTTTACTTGTCCTGAATAACATGTTTTTTTTTTTTTTTTTTTTAAAAAAAAAAAAAAAGGAATTCTGTCTTGAAATTTCCTTTTCCCTAAACTTTTGTGATATGTCCCTGAATATTTTTGCCCTAACTTTTAATGGCTTCTTTTTCAATTCCATTGATAGCATCTTTGTTCAAGGGCTTTAATTAATTAATTAATTAATTAACTTCTTGTTGTTTTTGTTGTTGTTGTTGTTGTTATTGTTGTTGTTGTTGGAGGGATTCTTCTGGTTTTGGGCAGAGCTATTTATTTCTCATTGTACATCCTACATACAATTGACTCAGCCTCCCATTAGCTGTTCAGGTTTAGGGCCTGTCTATGTGAGTCCTGGACTGCTTTTTAAGCATCCAGGTGATGCTGATGCCAGCCAGGTTGAGAGTCACCTATTTAAGCCTTTCTTTATTTAATTGCTCTTTGTTGGCTTAATTTCATGTCATTTCCTCTCACTGGTTTCCTGAATCAGTCATTAGCCTGAGAACATCCGAGCAGGAAGTCATCACCAGAGACTTGCCCACCAAGGATAGCTGGAGATCAATAGCACTGTGACCATTTGGAATCTCAAGGCTGATAGACTCCACCTTTCCTTACATTCCATCTGTCTTTGGTCACTTGAAGACTCTTGGATCACCTGTCTGCTTTATAACTTCCTCTCAAGGCTTCCTTTCTTTCCAAACTTCACAATTATACCTCATGGAAATCTAGATTCCTAGTGAACAAACCCATCACTCATTCACCCTCCATCTCTCCATGAAGGCTGCTGATTTCTGAGATCTCTCTCTCCTAACATAAGTGTCTCAATCAGCATCACCCTCTTGTTCCAGTTATATTTCAGAGGAATGGCTCACTCTTGCTACCAGTTCTCCTCTTCACAGTTGTTCACTAAGTAACTGCAACTTGGTATCCAGCACCACAGATCCCTGAAATCACTCTAACTAGTGCTCAGTGGGTAGAGCACTGCGTTGCAGTCTCTGAGGCCCTGAGTTCAAATCCCAGCACTGCAAAAATGGGAGAAGGGCCTGGCAATCCACTCCCAAGGCAATCCCGAAGCACTCAGCCATTGAAAACCCTATGAGGGTCGCTATGAGTCGGATACCAATTGAACGGCACCTAACAACAACAACAGTGATATCAGTGAACTCCAACTTGCCAAAAACATAAGACATTCTGATTCAAAATGGTATCCCTTTGGCAATTATGTAATACTATCATCCTTTTTCTTATAGCCTTATAGATTTGGGATAATCTTTGATTATTCTCTTATTCACTATGTAAAATTAATTGGTTCTGAAATACCTTCTTTATAATTAATTTGGCAAAAATATACTTCAATTATACAAACATACTGTGTTAACTAGTATAACAAAGACTTTTAAATTTCATCCTTTCTACTCTCTTATTTAGAATCCTAGTCCAAGTCCAATGTCTATTAATAGCTTCCATATATGCCTTTTAACTCCAGAAATTTCCCATTTATGTCCACCCTGAAAATACTTGTAAACATAACCTGCTCTTGGCCAGAACTAAATCTCTTTGGCTCAAAGTATGCCAATTATCTTCCAACCCTATCCCTTATCGTGCATGTAAATTGAGCCTCATTCTTTCATGCTCCTGACAGAGTTTTCCACGTGTCTATATTTACCTTGCCTGCAGCGGTAGCCCTGTGGCATCCGATCCCATCAGATCTCAGAAGCTAAGCAGGGTCGGGCCTGGTTAGTACCTGGATGGGAGACTGCCTGGGAACACCAGAAGCTGTAGGCTTGGGAGAAGGACCTGGCAACCCCCTCCCAAAAATCAATCTGCCATTGAAAACCCTATGAACAGCAGAGAAGCACTGACAATAG
>VMDO01014839.1:32824-53293 GCA_007922755.1 Pedetes capensis | reverse complement strand
ATACTATATAGTAAAAGATAGAGAAGACTTGGATGGGAAACTTAGATAGGAAGGGGGGAGGGGGGAAACATAGAGGAGGGTAAGGGGTAACCTATATGAATAATGCTTATCAAATTGCATATATGAAAATTGTCACAACGAAAAGCATGTCAAAATGAATCACATTATGATGTACATTAAAAATTTATAATAAAAAAAGATATATCATGTCATATTATAACTTTATACAATATTTTTTAATGTACCTGCATTTTGACAGTGAAGTATCAGTGTAGCCAGGTGTGGAATTTTCTACTTGTGCCGTTATGTTGGCACTCAAAAAATTTTATATTTTGAAGCATTTCTCACTCTGGATTTTTAGATTAGGGATGCTGAACTCATATTTTGTTTGGTTTCTAATTGTTTACTATGGGAAAGCAAGTATAGTCAGAGTTATTCTGTCATGGCCAGAATTAATCTTTTGGAGAAAAATTCTCTTTAGAGGGGAAATCTCATTCTCTCTCTGTCTCCCTCCCTTTCCTTCCCTCCCTCCCTCTCTCCCTCCTGTCCTCTCTCCCTGTCCTTCCCTCCCTCCCTCTCTTTCTCCTTCTTCTTTTTATGCCTCGTCCTTCTCTCTTTAATAAGCCTACATGAAAATCAAAATTCTAGCTTGGCATGGAATAGAATGGTTTGTCATAATGTGGATCTAATCTTTAGTTTGTCACTGTCAAAACTTATTACCGCAGGTAACTATGGAAAACAGTAAAGAGAAGTAAATAACTAAAACTAGAACTGTCATATGATCTAGTAATTCCATTGCTGAGTATAGAACCAAAGGAAATAAAATCAGTATGTTGAAGAGTATGCATTGCACCACTATTCACAATATCCAGGACATGGCAGGAAACTAAATGTCCATTACCTGATGAACGGATAAAGAAAATGTGGGGTGTAAGCACAGTGCAATTCTATTCAACCATACAAAAGAATGAAATCATGTCATCTGGAACTCCATGGTTAGAACTGGAGATCATTATGTTAAGTGAAAGAAGGCAGGTACAGGAAGACAAGTACCACATGATCTCAGTCCTAAGTGAAATATAAAAATATTGACTTCATAGAAGTTGAGAGTAGACTGATGGTTACCAGAGGTGAGAGCCGGGACAAGGGAGGGCTGGGGAAAGATTGATCAATGAGCACTACATTATAATTAGATAGGAATAAGAAATTATACTGTTCTATCACAGTAGGATGACTATAGGTACCAATAATATACTAAATAGTGTAAAAAAAATGAAGAATTTTGAATGTTTTCATCACAAATTAATGATAAATGTTTGAGGGGATTGGTATGTTTAACCTTATTTATACCTATATTGAAGTATCACATGGTACATCATTAACATGTATATAATTTTCATATTTTTATCTATCTGTTAAAATAAATTTAATTTAAAATTTTAAAAATATGCTACTGTGGGAGCAAAGTTATGATTGTGTAGTTATGACATACAGAGGTTGGCTGAGATGACAGGTGAGAAGTGTACTATTAATTTTCTCTTCTTGGGCTCTTGAGAAAGTTTGAAAATATGAGGAACTTGTATAAAAATATGGTGCCAGTAGTCTCACAGAGGAAAAATAGTCCATAATTATTTTTGGTAAGGCTAAATCCTATATACTGCAAAAGCAGTGATGCTGAGTATCTATTTGAAGCTCTTTTTCCCTGTATTTAAATTCATTTCTGATACTCAAACCTCTGTAATAGTTTTCTTAAATATCATAGGCTGCTTATACCTACTTCCTACTGAATTAACCTTTATGCTCAGGTTGCAGTGAAGGGGATCTTAAAGTCCAGCTGCACCCAGAGAAAGCTGGTTTGTGGTTGTGGCCAGCTATCCTGAAAGGAAGGCAGTGAGTACTAGAAGGAAGTGGCTGTCCCAGAGAATAAAGAAAAGAGGCTGAATTGGTGGAACATGAATATGAAAACATTTCTGGGACTCCCAGGCTTGCTAGGGGAGGGGTCCCAGCAAGAGACAGCTTTCTTATGTTCAGGGAGAAATAGGAACGGATCAGCATCTATTGATTCTCCATTTATGTCCAATGAAGAGCACTTGCTCCAATTGGAGCACATATTCAGCAGGAGTCTGGAACTAAATGAAATGAATTGCTCCAAGGACTAGTTTGTTCTCCAACAAGTGTGAATATAAATAAATGAATAACTGGAAAAATCTGAAAACTAGGTTTTCTAAAAACAAGAAGAAATTCCTTGTACTGCTAAAATAAATGTATGTCATAGTTTGCCTTTCATAGAATTGTTGTTGTTGTTGTTAGGTGCCGTCAAGTCAGTATCTGACTCATAGCGACCCTATGTACAATGGGAAACACTATTATCAGTGCTTCCCTGCTGTTCATAGGGTTTTCAATGGCAGATCGATTTTTGGGAGGGGGTTGCCAGGTCCTTCTCCCAAGCCTACAGCTTCTGGTGTTCCCAGGAGGTCTCCCATCCAGGTACTAACCAGGCCCAACCCTGCTTAGCTTCCGAGATCTGACGGGATCAGATGCCACAGGGCTACAGCTGCAGGCTTTCATAGAATAAAATAGCTTTTAATCTATGCTTCATTTTCATAAATTCATATACTAATTTCTCAGTGCCTTCCCTTATACTTTGGAAAAATGATTTATTATAATTTTGGGGATTGTTTATATTCTTCATTTTTGTTTATAAACTTTGCATGTATTTGTTGTTGTTGTTGTTAGGTGCCATTGAGTCGTGTATGACTCAGTGACCCACACAGGGTTTTCAATGGGCTGACTATTTTGGGATTGCCTCGGGAGTGAATTGCCATGTCCTTCTCCCATTTTAGCAGTGCTGGAAATCCAATTTGGGACTTCAGAGACTGCAGAGCTTTGCTCTACCAACTGAGCTAAATCCCAGCTCCTTGCATATGGTAATCCACATAAAAATTTAGGTAATTTCATATCATCGAATGGCAGGAAACTCCTGCTCTGTCTAGAAATGTAGCGTCCGTTTCAGAGTGCAGGTTGGGTTGAACGTCAACCAATCTGAATTGGACATGTATGGGAATGGATCTTAATCCATTCAGACTGCTATAACAGAATCCTGCACTCTGAGTGGCTTACAAACAACAGGAAATTATTTTTCACAGTTCTGAAGTGTAGGCAGTCCAATACTAAAGCACAGAGAGGGTTGGTGAGCCCTCACTTCCTGGCTCATAGACAGCCATCCTGTCACTGTCTTCACATGCCAGAAAGACGTAGGAAGCTCTCTGGCTCTTTTTTCTAATGACACTAATTCCATAAGTGAAGACTCTACCTTCAGGACCTAATCAGTGACCAAAGCCCCATCTTCTACTACTATCACATTGGGAGTTAATTTTCAACTATGAATTTTAGGGAGGCATAAACATTTAGTGTGTAACAGGAGGGAAAAAATCCATCCATGTGGAAGTTATGTGATTTAGAGTACTAGCCATTATTTTCCAGAAGCCAGAGGCAGACGTGTTTTCTTTGCAGGGATAGAGATTAAAATTTTCTTTTTAAAAAAGTTTGTCATATCTTTAGCTTTTTGTGCCACAATGATAAAGTAAGATCTGTTCTTTTAGGCTGAGCAGAATAAGATATGTTAATTTATTTATTTATTTATTTATTCATTCATTCATTTATTTTGCAGTACATAGAGGTTGATCCTAAAGCTTCACACATACTTTGCAAGTACTGTATCACTGGGCTGTCCACCAGCCCATTATTTTTTTTATTTTGAGATAGCATCTCCCTGAGTTATACAGGCTGCCTCTGGCCTTGATCCTCCTGCCTCAGCCTCCCCAGTTGCTAGGATTACAGGTGTGCAGTCTGTTGATGTTTTTATAAGGCTGTACTGTTTCCTGAATTTTCAATGATATTCTGCACGTGAGATTGATCCTAATACAATGCAATTCAGGCCAAGGACAGTTCAAGCCTCCCAGTAATTTATAATAGGTTTACTTATTTAGTTTTCTTTAATTTCTATGATACTTATTCAGATTAAATTGAGTTATGTGCTATAAGCTTTCCAAAGGTACATGCACATAAAGAAATTGTTGTGTTGTTGTTAGGTGCCATCGAGTCGGTATCCAACTCATAGCGACCCTCTGTACAACGGGGGAAACACTATTGTCAGTGCTTCTCTGCTGTTCATAGGGTTTTCAATGGCAGATTGATTTTTGGGAGGGGGTTGCCAGGTCCTTCTCCCAAGCTTACAAGACCTGGTGTTCCCAGGCAGTCTCCCATCCAGGGACTAACCAGGCCCGACCCTGCTTAGCTTCTGAGATCTGATGGGATCAGATGCCACAGGGATACAGCTGCAGGCATACATAAAGAAATAGTTTTCCTTTAATAAAGGAGTTGATAAGAGAATCCTGGAAAACTGAAATATTTCTGAAAATGCAAAAGTCCTGAAGAGTGTACTGTTTGCCCAGAAATGACAGGGAGGACACACACCAGATCATTATTTCTTCTGTTTGTACTCAGAGTGATTTCCAAAAGGGAAAAAAACTTGAGCATACTCATAGAAACTCTGAGTCATTGGACATTTTTGCCTGTGACTGCCTACTTAATCCAGGAAGAAAGTGAACATTCATGAGTCAGAGCCCTTAGCTTTGCCGAGTTCACTTAAAAATGACAATGGAATATTGTAGAAAAGGAATTTGCATCAAATAATCTGGAAAATATTTGAAATAAACCAGCACTTGGTCAGTCCTATTTGTCCTCTACGTGGGAGTCCAAAAAATATGATTGTCTCAGGAAGTCTGTTCTTCTATAGGAATGAGCCCACTGTTACTGGAAGCTGCAAGAAATCTCATAGGTCCTAAAAAAATGGGCCTGACAGGACCCATGGTAGGACAAGTTAGGCTTTATACAATAGAGGTCCTTCAATGGATAATGTGCTTTCCATCAGGGAAATGGATGGAACATCTCTTAAGGTTTTACTTGTATTTACTTAAACTCTCTTGTAAAGAAAGCTACAAATGGCTATAGGAGGATCTACACATTAATTTATTAATGCTGCAAAATATTTATTTATAATCTGAAAAAACAGTCCTCCCCCATCAAACTGAGGTCTAGAAGAACAGACATTAATCTTCAGTATTAACACGTGATTTTAAGAGAAAGAACATGGTGCTACAAGAATAACAACAAAGAAGAAACATACACTGACATGGGGCTGGGTGGCATTCCCTGAGGAAGTGGCTAATTATTGTTGTTGTTAGATGGTGTCAAGTCAAATTCCATTCATAGTGACCCTAAGTACAGCAGAGCGAAACACTATCAAGCCCTGTGCCATGCACACAATCTTTTCATGTTTGAGCCCATTGTTGGAGCCACTATGTTTCTTCTCATTTTGAGTCATGCCACAACAGGAAAAGCAGGTCGCAAGGGCTTTACTCCATTCTTGTCATTAAGGTCAACTCTACTTTGAGGAGGCAACTCTTCCCCAGTCATTTCTTAAATGCCTCCAGCCAGAAGAGTTCATTTTCTTTCACTATATTTGACAGTGCTTCTCTGCTATTTGTAGGGTTTTCAATGGTTAATTATTTTGGGAGTGGGCTGTTGGGTCCTTCTCCCTAGTCTGTCTTAGTCTAGAAGCTCAGCTGAAACCTGTCCATCATGGGTGTTCCTGCTGGTATGTGAAATACTGGTGGCATCGTTTTCAGCATCACAGCAACATGTAAGCCCTCAAGCATGACAAGCTGGCAGATACATGGGGGGCTAAATATAACTGAGAGATAACTAAGTGAATAAGAAGAGGGGAGATGGGCATTCACACAAAATTTATCACCTGTGAGTGCAAAAGCTCCCTTTGGGAAACTGAAAGACTAATGGCTCAATAGAAAGCAAATAGTAAAATAGTAAAGAGAAAGTATTTTGGGAGAAGTTAAGGGAATAAAACATAAGTATATGCCATTATAACTGACATACCTTAAATACAAGAACATAGGTAGGTTTAAAACTAAGAGTAGATTTAAAGACAGGAAGCATTACTGGAAATAAACAGATTTTTAAGGTGATATAAGCATGGTCACCTAGTTAGGTAAAATTATTCTAAATTTCTATACTCCTAATAGCTTCAAAATATACAGGGTAAAAATGAACTAAAAGAAATGAAATGATCCAAAATTGTTATTGTTGTTAGGTGCCATTGAGTCAGGTGCAACTCATAGTGACCCTATCTACAACAGAATGAAACACTCCCCAACGCTGTGCCAGGCCTGACACCATGTTAGTGCTTCTCTACTTTTCATAGGGTTTTTAATGGCTGGTTGTTTGGGGAGTAGGTTGTCAGGTTCCTTTCCCATTTTTGTGGTGCTGGGGATTGAACTCAGGCCCTCAGAGTGCACAGAACAAGCAATCTACCAACTTGCGCTAACCGCCAGCCTGATCCACAATTATAGAGGGAAATTTTACATCTTTCCTAATACCAAGAAAAACAAGCAGAGAAAAATAATTAATAGAGATGTAGAAAAATCTAAACCTCATTAACATTATAAACACATCTCTGCACCCAACAATGGCAGAATAAACATTCATTTCAAGAGCACAGGGAACATTTACCAGAATTGACTACATAAGGAGCCATAAAGCAAAATTTCAATAACATCTCTGAAAACTGTTGGATGATTTTGACTCCAGCCAGAACTTCTTATAGTTCATGAATGATTGACTTTACTATCTAGATTATGAATCATTATATTTAAAAGATTTTCTCTGTGTGATTATTAATCTGAGAATTAATTTTGTAGCAGAAAGTACCTGGCATATAGATAGGGCAGCAATTTTTTGATTTGTGAACCACTGCTGTCCTAAGACTTGACATTAGTCACATAGTTCTTCTGGAGAACAGTGAGGTACAAAAGCTGAGAGATTTCAGATCTCTTAATTAATTCATCAAGTACATACAGTTAGTACTTGTTATTTAGAGTTTAAACAACATCCTGATCTGTTAAAGGTATCCCAGAAAGTTGAGCTGTGTTTAATGGATTTGGGGTCTCCTAGCTATTGATGTGGACTTTGCTGTGAGTATCTTATCTTTGTTAATTACTAGTGAATCTTGGTGCTGGGTGAACTATTTTGTAAATGTCTGATTAATAATTTGGGCTTTTGTAATCAAACAAAAAACTGAACAAAATTCAACACAAGAAGAAGTTGAAACATACTTTTAATACATGAATAAAAGCATAAAATTCAACAGAAATATTAAATGTTGAATGATAAAAATATGACATAAAATTTTGTAACATGCTGTTTTTAGAGAAGCAATAATAACCTTAAATCACACACTAAACAATAAGTGCTCAAAGCTCAATGCTATAAATGAACATCTCAAAAAGATAGAAAAGAGATTAGTAAATATAGCCCAAAGAAGCAGAGATGAGGCAAGAATAAACATAAATTTATAAGTTAATGAATAAGAAATCAAAGATGTAATATAGAAAAACATCAAAGCCAAAAGCTGGTATTATGGGGTGAATTGTGTTACACAGAAATATGTTGAAGTCATACCCCAGTACCTTAGGATGTGTCTATTGGAAAATAGTCACTGCAGACACAACTTGTTAAGATGAAGTGATATGGAACTAAGGTGGCCCTTGGATCCAAAGGTATCTTGATAGAAAGATGACATAAAGATAGAGGGAAGAGGGTCACATGATAACAAAGGCAGAGACTAGAGTGACGTATCTATAAGCCAAGGAACACCAAGTTTTGCTGGCAAACACCAAAAGCTACAAGAGTCAAAGAAAACTCTTCAACTGGTTTCTGAGGGAGCACTGACCCTGTCAACACCTTGATTTTGGACTTCTACCTCCAGAATTCTGAAAGGATAAATTTCTTTGTTTTAAAATACTTTATGGTACTTTTTTATGGCAGCTCCAGGCACCTTATGTAGTTGGTTCTTTGAAAATAATAATAAGATTGATAAATCCACAGGAAGACTTACAAGAAAAAAATGAAGGTAATCTTCAAGAAAAGGAACAACAACAAATGTTGGTGAGGATATGGGAAAAAGGAACCCTTAGATGTTCTTGGTGGGCATGTAAATTAGCCAGTATGGGAATCATTATGGAGGCTCCTCAGAAAAAAGTAAAAATAGAACTAGCACATAATCCAGCTACACCACTCCTAAGTATTTACCCCAAAGAATCAAAGTCAGCTTATCTCTGTGTATACTTGCATATCCATGTTGATTGTGGAAGTGTTCACAATAGCCAAGTTATGGAATCAGCCTACATGCCCACCAACAAATCAATGTGTAAAGAAAATTGGTATATAAAGCCAATGTAGTATTTTTGTTGTTATTAGGTGCTGTCGAATCAAGTCCAAGTCATAGTGATGCTATGTACAGCAGACCAAAACACTTCTCAATTCTGTGGTAGGCACACAATCTTATTTATATTTAAGCCCATTGTTGCAGACACTGTGTCAATCCGTCTGGTGGAGGGTTTTCCTTTTTTTCATTCACCTGCCACTCTCCCAAACATGATGTCTTTCTCCAGGCATTGATCTCTCCTGACTACATATCCAAAATATGTAACATGCAGGCTGGCCATTCTTGCTTCCAAGGAGCACTCTGGCTGCACTTCTTCTAGGACAGATCTGTTGGTTCTTTTGGCAGTCCATGGTATATTCAATAGATGTCTCTAGCACCATACTTCAAAAGCATCAATTCTTCTACTGTCTCCCTTGTTCAATGTCCAGCTTTCACAACCATATGATGCAACTGACTGAAAATACCATGGCATGAGTCAGATGCACCTTCATCTTCAATGTGACATCTTTGCTTTTCAATACTCTAAAGAGATCTCTTGCTGCAACTTTTCCTACAGCAATGCGTCTTTTGATTTCTTGACTGCTGCTTCCACGGGTGTTAATTATAGAGCCAAGCAAAGCAAAATCTTGGACAACCTCAATCTTTTCTCCATTTATTGTGAGGTTGCGTATTGACCCAGTCATAAGGATTTTTGTTTTGTTGATGTTTAGTCACAACCCATATTGAAGGCTATGATCTTTGATCTTCATCAGTAAATGTTTTAAATCCTCTTCACTTTCAGCAAGCAAAGTTGTGTCATCTGCATAATGTAGGTTGTTAATGCATCTTCCTCCAATCCTAATGCCACATTCTCCTCAGAAAGTCCAGTTTATCAGATTATTTACTCAGCATAGAAATTAAAGAGATACGGTGAAGGTATACAGCCCTGATACACACCTTTCTCAACTTTAAACCAGGCAATGTTTCCTTGTTCTATTCGGACAACTGCCTCCTGCTCATGTACAGATTACATGAGTACTCATGAGTACAATTAGGTGCTCTGGTATTCCCATTTTCCGAAGTGTTATCCATAATTAATTATGATCTACACAGTCAAATGCCTTTCCGTAGTCAATAAAACATAGACATCTTTCTGATATTCTCTGCTTTTGGCTAATATCCATCTGACATCAGCAATGATGTCCCTGATTCCATGCCCTCTTCTGAATCCCACTTGATTTTTCCGGTAATTCCCTGTCTATGTACTGCTGCAGTTGCTTTTGAATGATCTTTAGCAAAATTTCACTTGTGTGTGATATTAATGATATTGTCCAATAGTTTCTACATTCAGTTGGATCCCCTTTTTTGGGAATAGGCACAAATATGGACCTCTTCCAGTCAGTTGGCCAAGTGGCTCTTTTCCAAATCTGTTGGCATAAACATGTTAACAACTCCAGTGCTGCATCTGTTTGTTGAAACATCTCTATTGGTATTTCATCAATGCCTGGAAGCTTGTGTTTCACCAGTTCTTTCAAGGTGGCTTCCACTTTGTCCTTCAATACCATTGGTTCCTCTTCATATGCAACCTCTTGGAATGGTTGGTCATGTACCAATTCTTTTTTGTGTAATGACTCTGTGTATTCCTTCCATCTTCTTTTGATGTTTCCTGCATTGGTTAACATTTTTCCTGTAGAATCTTTCACTACTGCCACTCGAGGCTTGAGTTTTTCTTCACTTCCTTAAGCTTCAGAAACACAGAGCTTTTTCTTCCCTTTTGGTTTTCTGCCTCCAGCTCTTTACACATATCATTATAATATTTGCTTTTTTCTTCTTGAGGTGCCTTTTGAAATCTTCTGTTTAGATCCTTAACTTCATCATTTCTTGCTTTTACTTTAACTGCTCAATGTTCAAGGTAAAGTTCCAATGTCTCTTTTGACATATAATTTGGTTTTTTATTTTTTTCTTCTCTTTTTAATAACTTTTTGCTTCCTTCTTGAGTGATATCTTTTATGTCATGCCATAACTCATCTGGTCTCTTATCATTTGTATTTATTGCATTAAACCTATTCTTGAGGTGGTCTCTGAACTCAGGTGGGATATACTCAAGGTCATACCTTGGCTCTCACACACTTGTTCTAATATTATTCAGCTTCAGTTTGAACTTGCATATGAGAAGTTGATGATCTGATCCACAATCAGCACCTGGTTTTGCTCTGACATTTGATATAGAGGTTTTCCATCATCTCTTTCCATGTATGTAGTCAATTTTATCCCCGTATGTTCCATCTGGTGAAACACATGTGTATAGTCTCCATTTATGTTGTTGAAAAATGTATTTGCAATGAAAGGGTCATTGGTCTAACAAAATTCTATCATGTGATCTCCTGCATCATTTCTGTCACCAAGACCATATATTCCAACTACCAAATGTTCTTGTTTCCAACCTTTGCATTGTTCCAGTCACCAGTAATTATTAGTACATCCTGATTGCATGTTTGATCTATTTCAGATTGCAGAAGCTGGTAGAAATCTTCCCTTTGTTCATTTGTGGCCTTAGTGGTATGTGCATTAATGTGAATAATAGTCATATTAACTGACCTTCCTTGTAGACGTATGGATATTATTCTATCACTGACAACACTGTATTTCAGAACAGATCTTGAGATGTCTTTTCTGATGATAAATGCAACCCCATTTCTCTTTATCATTCCCAGCATAGTAGACCATATTATTATCTGAATCAAAATGGCCCAAGCTGGTCCATTTTAGCTCACTGATGCCTAGAATGTCAATGTTTATGTGCCTCATTTCTCTCTCATTGATTTCTAATTTTCCTAGATTCATACTATATACATTCCATGTTCCAATTACTAATGGATGTTTATAGTTGTTTCTTCTCATTTTGAGTCATGCCACATCAGCAAATGGAGGTCCCTAGGGCTTTACACCATTTCCATCATCACAGTAGATTCAACTTTGAGGAGGCAACTCTTCCCCAGTAGTCTTTTGAGTGCCTTTCAGCCTGGGGGGCTCATTTTGTGGCATTATATCTGACAGCGTTTCTTTGCTATCCATAGGGTTTTCAATGGCTAGTTGTTTCAGGAGTAGTTCACCGGTGCCTCCTCCCTAGTCTGTCTTCATCTGGAAGCTCAGCTGAAACCTGTCCACCATGGGTAACTCTGCTGGTGTCTGGAACACCTGTGGCATAGCTTTCTGCGTCATCACAACACACAAGCCCCCACAGTGTGGCAAACTGACAGATGTGTGGGGGAATATAGTATTAGGCAGCCATAAAGAAGGAGGAATCTATGCCATCTGCAGGAAAATAGATACAACCTGAGGTCATCATGTTAAGTGAAATGAACCAGACTCAGAAAGACAAGTATTTCCTATTTTCTCCCATATGCAGAATGTAGGAAGGAAAAAAATGCATGAAAGTAATAGGGGGACTACTATGGATGCAGAATGGCAAAAAGAGGAGGAGGAGAGGATCATAGATGGAGTGAGTATATTATATGCATGTATGAAAATGACAATAAATGGCATGGTAAGTATTTCAGGAGTACCAGCACTATTATATTTTTTTTATCATGCAAACACATTTTTTTTGGTAATTTTTAGGCTAATTGGGAATTGAAATTTCAAACATAAACACATATTAAGAGCAGAGTTCAGTCTATCCCCATGTACCCATTATCCAACTTTATTAATATTTTCCCAATTAAGTTTCATCTCACTCCACTCTCTTTTCCTTTGACCAAATATTTTATAGACTCTCAAACACTTCTCTTGTAGGTGTGATATGTATAATTTCATCTATACTCAATTGTTCTGGATTGAGGTAGATGGCATTATTCTTTTTTTTTTTTTTTTTTTTTTTTTGATGCAATAAACATGAGGCTTTATTTCCGGCACCCGGGTCAACTCTCCATAGAGTCTCCCTAGCAAGGGAAGGAAGGCAACCCTGAAAGAGAGGGATTTGGGATTTTTATACAGTTTAAGTGGTGGTGGTAAGGAACAAGGGAACATGTTTCAAATTGATTGGTAGGAGACTGGCGGGGTTGGCAGGGCAGGTACCGATTGGGCAGGTTTGGGGGAATTCAAAAAATACTTTCAGGGCAGGATTCTGGAATGTTTCAACCATTTGGGTCTGGATGACCTATGGCCAGTACATTCTTGTAGTTTATCTCAGAATTCCCCACCCAGTTCCCCTTCAGAGAACCCCCCCCCCCCCCCCCGCCTAGGTCAGGAAATTGAAAATTGAGTAAACTTAATTATACAGAAACTTTAAGCAGGCATTGTAAAACTTCAAGTAAACATTTTGAATCTTTGGTGAGCTCCAAACATTCATAGGGAGGGGGAAGAGGAGGTGGTAGCATTCTTCATTCCCCCCTTTTTCTTGTGAATACTCCAATCTTGGAGGATTTATTTTAGTTGTCTTAAGGTGATCGTCTCTTCTGAGGTTTTTACAGGCTCATATTATTGTCTTAATACCATGAGCTGTACTGTGTTAAATCTTTCTTTAAAAAAAGACATTAACTTATTAATTATACAAGGAGCAATGGTTAATAATAGTAATAAAATTAGAAGAGGGCCTACTGGGGCAGAAATCAGGGTCATTAACCAGGGGGACCAATTAAACTTTTCTGCATACCATCCAGTATCCCTAGTTTGCCTTTCCTGTATTATTTTTCTGAGTTGAGCCATAGAGTTTTTCTTAAAAGTTAAAAATCCCTTAATCTTTTATTCCTGGTACCATTACCATAATTTATGGGGCAATACACCTGATGTAATGAAGAAGGAAAAGACAAAGCTACAACAGATAAAAGACCTCAGGAATGTACATCTAATTGACATTACGTTGCATTAATCAATAGCTGCATTTTTGCAAACTGTGGCTATTACAGTCCTGAACAAGAAGGGTTTCCTGTTTAAGTTGCGATTACTTTTCTGACTGTGGATCATCATTTCTTCGGTGGCAGATTTTTACAGTTTCTCTAATACATTTGGGAGGACTGCCTCAAAGTAACCTGAAGCTTTCCTGACAATCCCTCATTCTCTCTCCTACTAAGAACTATAGTCTTTTGTTTTGTTCTTAAAATTTTCTATGATCATATCTGTCATTTTTATCATCAGATTTATAACCATCACCATAGCTTTCTCTATTATTATAATCAGGACCATCACCATATTTACCATCATCATACCTTTTTTTTCCATCATCATATAACATATTAGTCCATGTTTGGCCAGATTCCTATTTAACATCTCAACATTGAACGCTTTTAACTCAGTTACAAGCAAATACATATATAAATACATAAAATACATATATACATAAAATACATATATAATACATAAAAAATATATATGTATATATATACATATATATGTGTGTGTATATATGTGTATGTGTATATATATATATATATATATATATATATATATATATATATATATATATATATATATATATATATATTTTACCATTGGCTTATCAGCTATACAACTTTCTTTATCCCTCAGTTCTCACTTCCACATAGGCCTTCTTCCAAACTTGCGTTTTACTTTCTGTCAAATACTTACACAATCTTTCTCAAATTTCCCTAACTTCCTGGAATTCTGTGTCCTTCAGATCACAGGGATTCCTCTGACAGAAAACAAAAATACAGGTAGTTTTAACATAGTACAATTATGCAGAAAGATTTCTTGTTAAGCTTTTACAAATTCATTTGCACATCTTTAAATTTAACATCATTATTACATAATTAAAATAACTAGAAGGAAATAAGGAAAAGTCATCCCAGAGTTCATGTGAATGCTTGGAAAGATGACGTTATTCTATAATGTAAGCAGAAGAAAACTACCATTCTACAAATTCACTGAAAGTCTTAGGCAGTGTTACAAAGGTAGAGAGAGGTTTCATATGGCCAGGCTGACAAGAACGTATTTTGCTTGAGACCTCTTGAGAGGTCTTTGTTGCCTACGGAAATAAAGTAAAATTGAAATATTAGTATAAAAATTCTAAAAAGCAATACAACCTACTCCTAGCCCCTCAAAGTATCCCTACAAGCAATTTCCTCAGCCCTAGATTAGATATTACACTCATTTTTCTTAATAGTCAATTGTTATAGTATGCTGCCAGCTCTACTCTAAATTTCTGACGTGATAAAAGAAACCTACCAGTAACTGAAGCCTGCAGAGGTAGCCCTGTGGTATCCAATCCCATCAGATCTTGGAAGCTAAGCAAGGTTTGGCCTGGTTAGTACTTGGATGGGAGACTGCCTGGGAACACTAGGTGCTATAGGCTTGGGAAGATGGACCCAGCAACACACTCACAAAAATCAATCTACCATTGAAAACACTATGAACAGCAGAGAAGCACTGATGATAGTGCTTCGCCTGTTGTGTGTAGGTTTGCTATGAGATGAATACCAATTTGAGGGCACCTAACAACAGCAACAATTGAAGAAGTCAATTATTTGAGATTAAAAGAAAATTTCAAAGACAATAGCCAAATGCAGTATGTGGAGTGTTCCTAAATTCAGTAAGATTCATCTGGCTGATTGAAAATAAAGTCTCCCCATCGGAATATGAATACCAGAAGATTTTCATTCATTCTCTGAAGTAAGGGCCAATAATTTGCATTTATAACAAGTAATTCCTGTGGTCAGAAACATTAGTAAAGATGAGCATTGTCAAACCAAGCATCATAAAACTCCAGTCTCTTTACTCCCTCCTTCCTACCTCATTCATCAACCCACTCTCTTATTCATTCATTCACACCTTTTGGACATTTATTATATTCCAGGTATATTGTTGGGCACTGGTGAATAACAGTTGAGAAGTCACAGTGCCTGCCCTTCAGTGTTCACAATCTGGTAAGGATCAAATGGACTTTAGGCCTATGGTAGCCACGTTTACATGATGTCCAATCATAGAAACAAGCAACTCACAATATTTGTACATATTGAATATAAATGCATTTTTGGTCTTGTTTTTAAATACCTGACTCCTTTATCATTTGCAAAAAATTGACCACAGAAGAGATTTAAATTTGATTATTTTTATACTTTCATGTCCCAACAATTGATATTTTCATTACACAGATATTTTTCTAAGTCTCCAAATTAAGATAGCAAACTTTTCACCAAGATTAATCATTTCAATGTGTACCTTCATTCAAAGCGTCCTACTATTTTTTAGAAAAACATTAGTTTCCATAGTTCATGCCTGCAATCTCAGCTACCTAGGAGACTGAGGCAGGAAGACTGCAGGTTTGAGACTAGAAACAGCCTAAGCAAGTCAGCAAGACCTGTTACAAAAACTAAAAAATAGAAATAGAAAAAGGGCTGGAGGTGTGGGTCAGTGTTAGCGCACTTGCCAAGCATGTGTGACACCCTGGATTCAACCCCTAGACCCCTAGTACTACAGGAGGAAGGAAGGAAGGAAGGAAGGGAGGAAGGAAGGAAGGAAGGAAAGAAGGAAGGAAGGGAGGGAGGGAGGGAGGGAGGGAGGGAGGAAGGGAGCAATGAATTTCCGAATAAACATTCGGTTCATTTTGAGAGAGAAAAACATTCCATAATCTCTTAACCTCTCTTATTACCTCATGCTTATAAAATTTTTCTCACTAAATCAATTTTAGATTGCATTATTTTAAATGAAATTAATCAAAGGGAATACACCTGTTAGATTAAGAATTGAGGGGGAAATTTTCAGAGAGATCATTTTTAGGAATTCATGATACTTGGTATCTATGGATAATATTGAAGACAGATCCACAACCTGAGGAGATACACAACTTTATAAATGCAGATCTCCTCTAAATCCCTTGATTTACATTATATTGCTTTATTTTTCTAGCCCTAAATTACTAGGGTAGAATTTTGCAAGATCTAATCTCATTTGACAAGGGATATCTGTCATGTTGCTCATAGCATGTTGCATGCTGCTAAGCATCCTTTATTTTTAGGCTAATTTTTGTTCACCAATCACTGAGAAAGATAGAAACTTCAGGTAGATTCTTCAGTGAATAGGATATTCTATGTGTTGGAAATCATTAAAGCTGAAAACACCAACAACACAGATAAGTAGGATTAGAGGCTAATATTTCAGAGCTAAAGAGTACAGCAAGGGAAATGAGACAAGAACCTCAGCATGGCTTGCGGAAGTTGATAGTCTCTAGTTATTTTTGAAACAGATTGATAAAGAAATATAAATTTTGACCTAAATAAAAAACCAGAGATGATCCTAACTTTGAATTTTATATTATTGTTTCTATTTACTTAATGTAAGCTTTTAATATCTTAATAGAATGTTGTGGTTTGGTGCAGTCGAGTTGGTGTCCAACTCATAGTAGCCCTACGTACAACAGGTGAAACACTATTGAGCTTCTCTGCTACTCATAGGGTTTTCAATGGCAGACTGATTTTTGGGAGTGGGAGTGGGATTTTTGGGACTGATTTTTTGGAGATCCTTTTCCCAAGCCAACAGTACCTGGTGTTCCCAAGTGGTCTCCCATCTAACTACTAACCAGGCCCGACCCTGGTTAGCTTCTGAGATC
Organism: Pedetes capensis; assembly: GCA_007922755.1. Lineage (NCBI taxonomy): Eukaryota > Metazoa > Chordata > Mammalia > Rodentia > Pedetidae > Pedetes > Pedetes capensis. The sequence continues at coordinate 36,449 of VMDO01014839.1, read as the reverse complement.
TGATGGGATCAGATGCCACAGTGGTACAACTGCAGGCAATCTTCATAGGATAGTAATATTTAATTTAACTACATTCTCCTATTACTTCACATGACCAGGAGTTTGTTAAAAGTCTAACCATTTGACCAGTGGAAATACTATTCTAATGTTATCCTCCCTTTTTATCTGCTCTTTGGTTCTGGACAGCTTGTGAGTGATACAGAATGTGACTGGGACCACTATATGCTACATTGGGCAAACAATAAGCTAGCAAAGTTTAATATTGAACTTTGATTCCAGGCAGGCAAAATTTTTTGAATCTGTATGTGATAATTAAATAAGATTATAAGAAGCATAGTTAATAAAACTGAAGATGTAATAAAAGGCAAACAAATGAAGTAGGATTATGCCTTTATTTCAACAGCACACTGTGTACAGCTACTTCTCTGAGGCAGAGAAAGAAAAAATTAATAACATGAAAAGTTTAATTCATTTGAAATGTAAAACTAATTAGAAAATAATAATGAAACATTTAAGTTCTACAATGTGGTCTACGAACACATACATTGAAGGAATTTGCTTGAGTACAATTAAAATAAGGATGTATTCATAAATACATGAGTTTTACTCCATATTAGCCAAAAGTTTCCATAAACTTTGTAAGCTGATGAAAGTGTAGCCAAAAGTAATGTAACAGTGGCATAATGGAAAAAGTAAATGGTATGTTACTTTGTACCCCACCAATATTTATTAATAAACATAAAAAAGAAAAAAGTAAGGGGGTGTTAAGAGGGAAGTGTTTATGGGAGAGGTAGATTTTGTACTTTTGAATCCGGTCTTGAAGTAAAGGTTATACATTTCTGGAGAGCAGGAGGAGAAAGTCTGATTTATTTGATAGTCTTTTTATGCTGCTTAGTGTTTTCCTGTAATAAATTAGACCTATCTACATATGGTTATATGGGAGAAGGATATGGCAATCCACTCCCAGGGAAATACTGAAACAGTCAGCCATTGAAATCCCTATGAGGGTCACTATGTGTCAGATACCACTTGATGTCACCTAACAACAACAACATATGATTATGCATTTCTCAAAGGTAAGATGTTATCTTTGCAACCTGCTATGCACAGGGCCTAGGATAATGTCATATTTTGTTATAAATGCATGCTCTACTGCTGACAATAGATAAATGAGGAACATCCATCGGAAGACTAAACATCCATGCTTGCCCAGGACTGACCCAGCTGATAGGCATCACGGAGGACAATGCTCCCCAAACCTCAGCCATTTGACTTAGAATTTTGTGAGTTTTCCTGTATCCCATATCATATATCACTTATATATATATATACACATATATATGTATACATATACATATATACATATACACATATATATGTATATGTATACATATATATGTGTGTATATATATACATATATATAAATATATATATATATATATATATATTTAACATTTCTTTGATCAACTCAGTCTTGTTACTTACATGCTCTAAAAACCATATAACCCAAGCCCAGCTATGTGACATATGACTGTAATCTCACCTACTAAGGAGACTGAGGAAGAACCATAGCAGGCTCAATGCCAGAGGCAGCCTGTGCAACTTAATGAGATCCTGTCTCAAAATAAAAAATAAAATAGGAGCTGGGTGCAACTCCATGTTGGAGCACTTGCCTGAGCATGAGGAGGCTGTTTATTCAATCCATTGGTATTGCAAAAATTAATTAATTAATTAAACCAATATTACCTATAAGACAAGAAAGCAGAAGTGGGATTATTTGAGAAGAGGAAGGGAACATGAGAGGGTGGATATGTGCAATGTACATTGATATGCATGTATGAAAATGTCATAAAACCCATTATTTGGTATGCTAACTTAAAAAATTCCAATACAAAATTTCAATTAAATAATAAAACAATTTAACCAGTGACACTGGTCATAAATCAAATAACCATGAAAACAAATATAGCACAAAATAATATGATTTATTTGAAATAAAACATAAAATAAAATTTAAACAAATATCATCAGCTTACTTCTCACCTAAAGATAAGTTTGTTAATAAAAATGATGAAGCTATCGCCAAGCACAGTGGCACATGCCTATAAACCCAGTAACTGGGGAGGCTGAGGCAGAAGGATTGCAAGTTCGAAGACAGAGGCAGCCTGCATAACTTAGTGATACCCTATCTCAAATAAAAAGTAAAAAATGGCTGGGGGTGCTGCTCAGTGGTGGATTACTTGTAAAGCATGCATGAGGCCCTCAGTTCAAACCCCCAGTACAAAAAAAAAAAATGCTGAAGCTATCAATTAGATAATAGTATATTGTGTCACTTGACCAGATGACATAGTTGAGGAAAAAAATTGGGTTCCATGTCATGAAAATAATTGCATTACTTTCTTGAGGCTAACCTGGAATGAAAATTATGTCTCACATACATATCTCTTGATCATTTTGTCCACGTTCTCTGACAGTTTTGAGTACTAAGAACCAATTTTCTAATCATATTGATGTGATTCTTTTTCAATACAGTTAGAAACCATATGAAGCAATTCCCTAACCTTGTTTTTCAACCTGGTTTAAACAATCATTACTTATCCAGTAATCGTTACCATCTGGCTTGGAAAAATATGCACAAACATTTTTGATCAATTTCTTCAAATATATCCTAATAATATTTACCTTATATCCAAGCTTGGAGTCTATACTGATGCATTGCAACCACCCAATCCACACTACCATCTCGTTCCCTATGTACCTAATTGGTCTATAAAGCCCTAAAAAATCTTTGTTGTTTGTCCCACTGTCCCTCTTTGCCTCTTTCCAATCAAAAGTAAATTTGTGGAGCCCAGGGATTTTTGTGTTTATGGCTGTGTTACCACAGCTCAAACCTGATGTAAGTGTGTACACAATAAATATTGACTGAATGTGTGAATACACTTTTAATTTGTTCTAACATGAATTCCTACCCAAATCCTACAGTCAAGGGAATCCAACTCCTTATCATTCCAACATTTTCATCATTTTACCCATGTGGTACATATGATATTCTCAGGGAATATTGCAACTCAGCGATAGAGTGCTTGCTTAACATGCCAAGGCCCTGGGTTCAATCCCAAGCACCTCAATAAAAAAATAAAAATCTCAAGGGTAATTGAGGTAAGAAGCATGTTTTGTGAGAATAAATGTTGTTTGTCTAAACAGATAGAAACAATAATCTGATTAAAAGAGGACAAAGTGGCCTAAATAGACATTTCTAAAAGAAGATACCCAAATAACCAACAAATATATTAAAAATGTTCAATGTCACTAATCATCAGACAAATGCAAATCATAATGAGTTGTCATATCACCCCACGTAGAATGACTATTATGAAAAAGACCAAAAACCAAACAGCCTCCCCTGCTGAAAAAAAAAGGGCTGGTAAGGATGTGGGGAAAGGGAAACTCATACACATTTGTAAGAATGTAAAATAGAGCCCGGGCGTGGTGGCGCATGCCTGTAATCCCAGCGGCTCTGGAGGCGGAGGCAGGAGGATAGCAAGTTCGAGACCAGAGGCAGTCTGCGTAATTTAGCGAGACCCTGTCTCAAAAAAGTAAAAAAAAAAAAAAAAAAAAAAAGAAT
>VMDO01014839.1:0-32724 GCA_007922755.1 Pedetes capensis | reverse complement strand
AATAAAGAAAGAAAGAAAGAATGTAAAATAGTACATCCATTACAGGAAAGAGAATGAAGTTTCCTCAAAAAACTAGAAACAGAACTTTCATATGTAGCAATCCCACAACTGGGTATATATCCAAAGCTAGTGAATTTAATATGTCCAAACAAGTAAAATTAGTATGTCAAGGAGACATTTGCAATTACATGTTTATTGTGTCACTATTCACAGCATCCAAAATATGGAATCATTGACGTTCATCAATGGATGAATGATTGAAGTAAGTATGGTGTATATACACAATGGAATATTATTGAATCATAAAAAAGAAAGAGTTATGGACATTGCTTAGCTGTAGAAAGCATCTGTCTAGTATATATGAGGCTCTGAGTTCAATTCCCAGCACCCCCACCAAAAGAGTCAAATTCTGTCATTTGGATGTACTGGAGGACATTATATTAAGTGAAGGAAGTAAAATAAGTGTCAGGCACAGAAAGGCAAATTCAACATGTTCTCATTTATATGTGGAAGCCAAGAAAGTTGATCTCATCAAAGTAGAAACTAGAATAATGGGTACCAGAACTCTGGAAAAGAGGGTAAAGACTTTAAAATGGTTTGTTAAGAGTATGGGGGTGCAGTTAGATAGGAAGAACTTCTAATGTTCATGGCACAATATAGTAACTATGGTTAACAACAATTAATATATTTTTAAATGGCCAGTAGTAAGAATCTTGAGTGTTTCCAGGACACACACACACACACATACATACTCACACACACAAATGTTAAATGTTCCTGGGAATGGATATACCAATTACCCTGATAGGATTTTCATATGTTGTACATAGGTACTGAAATGTTACACTTTACCCTCAAAATATGTACAACTATTATATGTCAATTAAGGGATTTTTAAAGCACCATTTCAATATATAACCAATATAAATATGATAAATGAGATTTTTTTAGTACTTTTTGAAATATGGTGTATATTTTCCACTTTCAGTATATCTTTGCTTTCTGTGACAAAATATATAACATATCCTGGAAGTTTTTCCATTAAAATTTAATTTCAGTGTCCTAAACCTAATCAGATTAGGTTACAAATGTAGAAAGTGAATGCTCAGATCTGTTTTAAATAACAAAGGTGTCCTTTATTTAATTATATACAAAGAAATAGTTTCTGAATTTTTTTCCCTTATTTTCTTAGTTAATTTTTGCTATACTGAAATGGTTAACATGAGATCTGTCTTGATCAACAAACTTTTAAGAGTATAATAATTATTGGCTCCTGGTTCAATGTTGTATAGCAGAACACTAGAGCTTATTCATCCAGCTTGACTCTAACTTTATGCCTGCTATTTGGTAACTTCTCTTTACTGCATTCCTCTAGCTTGTTGCAACCACCATTCTAGTCTTTGCCTCCATAAATTTGATTATTTTAGATGCCCCTTCTAAGGACAATCATGCAGGATTTTTCTTTCTGTGAATGGCTTATTTGACTTACTAAAATGTCCTCAAGATTCTTTATTATTCAACATTGTACAATTTCCTTTCTTTTTACAGCTGAATAGTATTTTCTTGTATTATATAATGCCACCTCTTTAAATCCATTCATCTCTTAATGTACATTTAAGTTTTCTTCACATCTTATGTAAATAGTGTTGCATAGCAGTACTATCTCATCAAGACCTTGATTTCAATTCTTTTAGGTAAACATCCAAAAATTGGACTGCTGGATCATATGGTAGTGTTATTTTCAATTTTCTGAGTGTGATAGATTACCTTCATTGTTCACTTGACTGGATTAACAAATACCTAAGGCACCAGTGAGGCATATTTCTGGGATCCCAGACAAAATTAGATCATGGCAGATCTGACCAAATGAATGGACTAATCCCTTGATAGATTCATTAAGAGATGGCACTATTAAGAGATGGTGAAAAATAGGAAGTGGGGCTTTGAGGGAGGATATAGGTTATGGGCACATGTCCTTTGGAGCTATATCTTCCCTGGCTGCTTCCTGTATTCTGCACTCCCATATATTTCTATCTACCATGAAGAAGCTCCTTCATCACTTCCTTCAGCCACCATGATGTTTTGCCCAAGTGCCTAAGGCCAACCAACTAAGAATTGAAATCTCTGAAACCATGAACCAAAATCAATCCCTTATCCCTAAGGTTATTTTGTCATAGTGATAGGGAAAGCAATTAACACATTGAGGATATCCCTATTGTTTACCAATGCAACTGCACCATTTTGCATTTTCACCAAAAGTGTGTAAGAATTCCTTTATTGACACATCCTTGCCAACACTGACTTTTTTTTCCAATAATTGTCCTCCTGAGAGATGGGAGGAGATAGTGTATGTGTGGCTTTAATTTACTTCCGTGGTGAATAGTAACATAGATCATTAAAATATATACACATATACATATGTATGTGTGTATACATATATATTGACCATTTGTATGTACTCATTGGAGAAATGTCTATTCAAGACCCTAACGCATTTTAAAATTTGTGTAATCATTTATTTTATTTTTACTACTGAGTTTATAGCAGTTCTTTACTGAGTATTCTGGAGAATAATCCTTTATCAGATATAAGGTTTGAAAGTATTCTCTCACATTCCGTAGGTTGCTGCTTTATTGTGTTGATTGTTTCTTTTGCTGTGCAGGAGCATTTTAGTTTGCTGTAGTCCTATGTGTTCATTTTGGTTTCCTATACTTTTCATGTCTATGTCCATATCATCCTGGCATCTGGTCCCATCCAATTTCAGAAGCCTAGTGAGTCTGGGCCTAGTTAGTCCTTGGATGGGAGACTGCCTGGAAATACTGGGTACTGTTGCTTTGGGAGAGGGACTCGGCAGCCCATCCCCAAAACAATCAATCATCAACCCTATGAATAGCAAAGAAGCACTGACTGTCATAGTGCCAGGCACGGCATAGTGTCACGGAGTGTTTCACTCTGTTGTACATAGGATTATTATGAGTTGGACACAACTCAATGGCACCAAATAACAACAACATTATACTTTTCATATTCATGAAATCATTGCCAACACCAAAGCCCACAGCTAACATCATAATTCATCAATGAGGGAAAAAACATGAAAGGTTTCCCTATAAGATCAGGAAGAAAGCAAATATGCTCATGCTTGCCACTTCGATTCAACATAGTACTAGAAATATTAGTCAAAGGAATTAGGCAAGAAAAAGAAATTAAAACCACCTAAATTAGAAAGGAAAAAGTAAAATCATTTACAGATTACACAATCCTCCATAAAAATTCTAAAGACTCCATGAGAAAACTGAATTAAGTAAAGTTTCAAAATACAAAAATCAATACACAATAAACAGTTACATATCTATATATTAACATGAATTATCTAAAAAATAAATTAGAAAGACATACACAAAAAAGAATTAGATATCTAGGAATAAACTTAACTAAGAGGCAAAACAAACAAACAAACAAACACATAACTCACATGTAAGGAGACTTGGAGTTAGCTTCTGGGATCTGTCTGAAATGAATGCACCATGCTTTTATCCAACTCCATTACCAAAAGTCTCCCCTCTTTTTTCAGTCAAAAGACAAATTGCTGAAAATAGGTTGCATAGGGGAGTAGGATATGGAGCTAGACTCTCTCTAAGCCACATTTCTGCCTGGGATTAACCAGGATCATACAGTTCAGAAATCCCTGCCACTTTGGTGCCTTTTTGATCCCCCAACCTAGCCACTTATCCTCATATTGAGCTAATTGAAATTAGTTAGTTGCAAATAACATTCTTATTATCTCTGGACTAATAGACTATTTCACTTTATATACGACATTTAATATCTATTGATAAAATCTGTAATCTTACATCTATTGATAAAATGGAAGTCAGAAAACATGTTTATAGGTAGACTAATTGGTAAGAAAAAGAAATGATTAGTTTGGTCTAGACAGAGAGACTTTGCATTTCTAAAAAACAATGTTGAAAATATGAACTGTACTGTTGCTAGTCTATGCTTACCTGAAATGATATTTGATTATTCAATATCCCAAGGAAAGTAAAATTATACTGGTATATTGCCTTATGTCAATTAAACATTGTAACTACCATATCAATATTTCTTTTTAGATTTATTGTCCATTGACACTAGTAGACTGGGCATTGGTACAGAAAACCCAGAGCATGATAGGTAATAGTAATGTAGTAACATGTCAATGGCACCTAACAACAACAACAATTTGTAGTATTGAGAAAATAAACATCTTTTCTTCCATTGTTATCATTTTAATATATAATTTAGTTAATATTATTGAATTGACTTATCTTTGCTATTGTTCAAGTAACCCACTTATCAGATAATATTTCTGTTAGGGTATTACATGCAGCAAGACAATCAAATTCATTTCTAAGGGAAATTATAGTTGAAAATATAAAAAGATTTATGCACCTTCATGGTGTAGTTACTCCCAATTGTGTATTGATGCTAAGACAAAATAACTCTTACTAGTAAATCTGGAATCACAGCTGAGAGCACAAATTCTGGGGTCAAAATGACTGAGTTCAAGCCTAACAATGATGGTTACTAGCTGTAAGGTCTCAGACTTCCCACATTGGTAAAATGGGATAGAAAAATATCTCAAAACAGTGATTTGAAAGTTGAGTAATTTTTTTCTTTTTTTGTGGTACTGGGGGTTGAACCCAGGGCCTTGGGCTTGCATGCTTTGCAAGTGCTGTACCACTGAGCTGCACCCTCAGCCCATTTTTTTACTTTTTGAGATAGGGTCTTGATAAATTATGCAGACTGCATCTGGTCTCAAACTTGCGATCCTCCTGCCTCTGCCTCCTGAGTCACTGGGATAAGTGAGTAAATTTTAAATTGATACTGTTTGGGGAAAGAGGAATACTGCCTACAGCATCAAGAAATTAAGTTAAAACATAGATATTTAGGTAAGTAGAAGAGGAGTCTGAAGAAAAAACACTTTAGATGAGTATCTGCAGATGATGTATATGGTGACCAACATTTTAATGCTCTACAAAGCAATTTTAAAACTTGACATTTTATTGGGAGCTTATATTTGTTTTGTAATTTATCTTGGGCAGGGTGCTGAAGAAGGCATTTCCAATAATTTCTAGGTATTACAAATATTTTTCTTTAATATACTGACTGAAAAAATTATTTACAATGAACAGATTATAGACTGTGGCTATAACAAAGTCTATATCAAGGAGGAAAAGAATTATAAGTTTATTAAACCTTCATGGAAATGTTTGCAGACCCAGATATTCATAATATAGCTACTAATTTCCCTTCATGTTCTCCACCCAAGACAATTTATCTCTTTGTTTCGTCCACATTCATTATAATAGAGCTTCATGTGAGTCTCTTTTGCTACAATAATTTTAAATGTATTCTATCCCTGTCAGTAATTATAATAAACTTTTGCAATTTTACAATAGGTGTATGAGGTTGAAAGCTTCAAACAGATATTTAGCTTCTTTGCAAGACCAAGTCACTCATCTATATCTATATCTATATCTATCTATCTATCTATCTATCTATCTATCTTAGTCTATGTACCCACCCATGTACCTATTACCTGTCATCTATCACAAAGTAATAAAGTTGGTTCCAATTTGCTTTAGTACCAAAGAATATTTGCTTTGTTGTATTCCTTGGTACCAGGGAGATTTGGGACCATTTCTTGACAGAACAGTTTCATGGTTTAAAATATGTCCTATAAAAAAATCTCAAAATTATAACTTTAGAATAAAAGTCTTCCATTTATAATAATTATATTGTAAGAAGGAAGAGATCATTCACCAACAAAGAGCTGGAGAACTCCACAGCATAATTCATGAATATACCAAAAAAAAAAAAAAAAAAACCTTTTGTATATGGGTACCATTAAAACATCTTTCAAAAATTTCCTTATGCTCAATAAGGAGTATAATGTGCTTGATAATTCTCTGGAAAAAAAAAAAGAAGACCCATGATACCCTAATAGGAAGAGGAACGCTGGTGATATTCAGCAGGAATGAAGAAAGTGTACCTCTTTCAAGAGTACTTATTTACAAGTTAATTGAATTACTAATTTAACTGTAAATGAAAGAAGTAGAATTTGTTCAACAAAACATTTGGAGTCCTAATAAGAGTCACAGAATTATTCAGGGGGAAAGAACTCTGATGGTCTTTGAAGATCTAAAAAGTGGTTACACTTTTTTTTCCAGGAAAGAAACCCATTAAAAATCCCTTTGGTAGTTGTATTCTAACCTTTAGAATATGTGACATAGATTTCTGTTGGTGGTGAAATCTGCTCTAATCCAAAAGATCCATTGATGAAGAACAATCTTCAGTTGCTCACATGTAATTTTAATGAAGCTGTCCAATTCAAGGTGGTCACACTATAAGCACTCCAGTCTCCTTGTAATTTCCTAAAAGTAAATTTGCTCTGGTACTAATGTCAAAAATATAGCTCTATCAATGTCACCTTTATGTCAGCAAACAGATTAAATGCTTCTAATATCCAGCATAATGACATTCTGTATGGTCTAGATCACATTTGTGATAGTATATTTGATACAGTTGTAAACCTTGGAAGAATATGCCTGCCTAAGAGAATAGCTTTTTCTCTGGTCTTAAACACATTACAGTTGCCAGTGTAAATCACTTGTCAGTCCATGGCAAATCTAACAATGTTTTAATCTGGAAAAAAAAAGGAGAAATAAAGTACAGATAATCTTTGTGGCCATTTTCTTGGCACCATCATACATAGGAGACTGACAGAGGCTTCACTTGAGTGACAGGTGTCCTTTGAAATGCCTGTGAATCAGTATCTGTACAGACTGTTGAAATGCATATTTCCATCCTTATCCTAAAGGAATGGATGGGCAAGATAGGTGCTGTTAACATTGCAAATAGCTCCAGAATTATTCATTGTCAGCTCCAGGCAAAGAATAGGAGGAAAGTTTTATTATTCACCATGCACAATAGCAGGATGCTTAATGATTCTCAGTTACCTTGGCAGAATTGTCTGTCGACTTCAGGCACTAGCAGTGGGTGACATAGGTCTGGCCAAGTGTTAGAGCAAGATCATACATTCTGGTCCCATTTTAATTTCTAATACATTAATCTTTCCCTCCCAGATGCACAATGAATATTCCATAGACTCTTGTTTGTCAGAAGCTGTCTGGCTTTCATCTATTCAGGTGGTTTCATTGACTGTGAAAGCGTGCTTCAAAGGCCTGATCAGTCAATGACAACTGTCTCACAATAGCATTGAGTAATGCTTCCCCTTTTTCTTTTCAGGCATCTGATAGACAACTTTGACACCTGATCTCTGGGGACCTTATGGAGTCACTCAGAGTTCTTAAGAGACTTCCTTTACTTTATCATTCCAGGAAGAATTGTCACAGGTGAATGTATCGTACTTTCTCAGGAGCTGAACCTGACCCTTGAATCCATCTCATTTGCACTGCAGGTTTCATGATGAATTAAAATGGATTAAGTTGGCTTAATGCTGTTTTACAGCAGAAAGCACTGCACCATTCATTTTAAATTTTAATCCTTTGTCTTAGTCTGTTAATTACTATTGTTTTAAGTTCATTATCCTGGCATGCACATTGTTACTAGTTGGATGCTAATGCTTGTAAGCAGTGTCCTTACTTTTGCAGGTACTGACCCTTCAATTGTCAAATTAGTTCATGTCACTGCTGAACAGCCAATTCTGTAATCTACAATTCTCTCTTTAAATTTTTATTCTTCTCTCGTCTCTAATTAATTAAGCAGCAACCCCATTGAAGCATCTTATGCACAGACTCAAGTTCAAAAGCATTAGAAAGGAGAAAGAGAAATTGGAAATTGGATATGTGAATCCTTAAGTTTCTGTAAAAACCTCGGGTCAGAGATTTTCTACCATACTACATGTATTGTCTACAAAGCTTGCAAATATGACCATAAAAAAGATCTGGGCTATATTTCCTAACTTACCACAGTTTTTTCACAGTCTTCATTAGGTGCAACTGAGATGCTATAATACTACAGTTGAGAGCAAAACATAAAGAAGGAAAGACACTGCTGAGAAGTGATATGAAAAGTGATATGAAAAGATGAACCTATCATAGGATTCAAGAAACTTAGGGTACAGATCAAAGTGTCTAATACAATTTTTCAACTCAGTGCAAGAATGCAATGTCCTCCTGGAGTTTACACAGTTCTCTGAACATTTTATGTAAAGGAAACTTCACAACCTCACAATTGCAAAGTTTTGATTATGAGTCAGTTACTCTGAATTATTAATTGCAATCTACCTCCCTATAATTCCCATGTACTAGTCATAGTTCTGTATTCTGGAGCTACCCACACACACACACAACCATTGCCTTTGTTATATGACTATACTTCAATTATTTGAAGCATACTCAAACAGCAAATTCTTGAATCCTTTTCAAATCCTAGTTGATCTCTCCTATATATGTTTCTCTTTGATTCTCTACAATTCTACATCTATAATCCCAGAAACATGGGAGGCTGAGGCAGGAGGATATCAGGTTTCAGGCCAGAGGCAGTCTGTGCAATTTAGCAAGACCCTGTCTCAAAATAAAATAAATAAATAAATAAAGGAGAGGAGTGCAGCTCAGTGGTAGTGCACTTGCCTAACATGTGGGAGAACCTGAGTCCAAATGCCGACTAATGCAATGAACAAACAAAAACAAAACAACAGCAACAACAAAAACTTTTGTGAGCCTAATAAGAGACTCTCCCAACAATGATCTGAGATAACAAAGAGCTGCATTTCTTGAGTGGGTAAAATAGAAGTACATAAACCCCCACATGGAATTCTAGTATGATTTTCCATTGACTAGATTATTCTATTATAGGGGTAGGGTATCCTCTAGCCCTAGATGGAGTTTATACTGATTCTCAATTGCTTTTCCTTCCAGAGGCTTTGCAGAGTTGTAAACCATAAATTCTCTCTGGAGGCAGTTGCATTCATTCTAAGCCACATATTGTAACTAGCTGCATATATTTTTATCACATATTATAGTTTAAAATTGCTAGGAGCACAAGGAAATAAAGCACCATGAAGGAAAAACACCAAAGATAAAAACAAAAACAAACCATGGCAACAGAAACAAATATTTAAATATTTTAAATCATAGACTTGTCCAAAACAAATTTTAAAGCAACTTTGCTTACAATAAAGAAGCTCAAGTTTACCTATGGGTAAATTTTTCAAAATTGGCAAACACATTTCAAAAGAGAAAGTACATAGGACTACTAGAAATAAAAGGAAGAAAAATTTGCATTAAAAATCATAAAACTAACTCTTGATTATCTCCTTTCCCTTTAATCCTCCTCCCTACCCAAACCTACCCCATCTTAGTTAATGATATTCCTCTCTCCTTAGTTGCTCAGCTGGCATCTCCCTTAGCCCCACATTCAAACCAGCAAAAACATGGTAGTTTATACCTCCAGAACTTGTAATAATCCAAAAATTAACTCAGCAACTTTATTGCTACATTGCAACCTGAGCTATTACGGTACCCTACCAAATGATCTCCCTCACTCTTTTTCCTTTTCTAATGTTTCTTTACACAGCATCCAGAGACAATATTGAAAAATTTAAATCATCTCATAACTATATTCTTCCTAAAAGTCTAAACTCAAAATTTCTCTCTCTTGCTTACAAAATTCTATCTAATCTGATTCCTGAAATATAGTATTTTCTTTACACTATACTCTCAGTTGGCTTTCTTGAGCTTATAGGCTTAACTCTGCCTCATGCTCTTTGTACTTAGTGATGTTTCTGTCTTGAATGTACTTTTACATCATATAGAATTTAGCTGAAAGGTCATCACTACATTTAAGACTATCTTGTCTGCTCTAAATTTCCTACCTCTTCAGTCATTCTCTAGTTTCTCCATCTGTTTTAGTATTATTATTGCAATCTCTACCACTTAAAAATATCTTTTCTATTCAGTCATTTACTTATAAGACCTTATCTGTCTGGCTCACTGTTATATTTCCAGAGTACAGAATAGTCTGGACACAGATATATTTTCAGCATGTTGAAACTTAGCTACTTTAGATCCTCTTATTAACATGACTGACAAATTTACTGTAACCATACTTTTGTATAAAATAATTTGTCTTTGGAAAGTCATTTTTAAAAATTTCCCCATTTTTCCATTGCATAGCATGCAGAAATTATTAAATAGTGGGAAAGAAAATGTAGGTTAGAGTATTTTTGAATAATGTCCAGTAAAACAGAAATTTTTTACTAAAACTCCAAGGAAATGGGGAGGGGATATTTATAGTATACCCAAAAAGCCTTGAATTTATGTAACAGTAAATCTAAAATTATAGAACTATCTAAGTCTTACATACTAAAAATACAAATGCACAAAAATATTAACTTAAAAATATAATAGTTCAGTGGCCAATGACGTGTCTTTTCACATACTTTCATAGATGTTATAGAAATTCTAAAAGAACTAAATATATGACCAACACAGGAGTTTGGAGATTAAAAAGCACTTGGACTTCAGTAAGGGATTAAAATTGGCCTTAAAGGAAGATGACTGTTGGATTAATAGAAAGAGAAAGGATATTTGAATGAAGAAAAGAAGAATTTTAGAGAAAGGCATGAATTTTTTTCACATAAGAATAAAGACATCTAAATTTTATGAAGACATCATATGGAACAAGAACCAAGCACAGTGTTTGAAATATGCCAGTGCAGTATTGCATGCCTATCATCCCCGTGACTTGGGAGGCAGAGGCAGGAGGATTGCAAGTTTGAGGCCAGAGTCAGCTGGTGTAATTTAGTGAGACCCTGACTCAAAATTTTAAGATAATAATAATAATAATGGGCTTAGGGTGCAGCACAGTGGTAGAGCACTTACAAAGTATGTGCAAGGCCCTGGGTTCAACTCCCAAGTACCAGAAAAAAAAATCATACTATTGATACTTGCTAGCGTCTATGAGACGCCTCTTCCACACAGCTGAGTTGGCAGACTCTTCCTGAGTGCTGGTGTCAGATAACATCACAGCCCTGGATAATAGGAGCTGGTTTTACTCCTCAGTTTTAAGTGAAGGAAGTAGAAGCTTAGAAGTGTTAAAATGTAACACTTCTTTAGCAATTAAAGAACTTGTACAAGGCAACGGATGGTTTAGTGTTGGGAACATGAATCATCTTTCTGATTCTAACATCCATTTTCTAACTCATTATGCTTTATTGAACACTCTCTATAAGACTTCCTCTTAAACCTACATCAAGGGTATGAAAGCTCCCCAGCAAAGCACTCAAGGTTTTCATAGATTCCTTAGAAAAAAATTGCTGTTGCATAAATATGTACAATAAAAATACTAATTAATAAAAAATTGCTGTTGCTTCTGTGCCTGTATATGTGTGCGTGTGTGTGTGCGCACATGCCCAACACCAGTGTTTCTATTTGTAATAACATGTTGAATTTATAGGGCCTCAGGTTTCCTTGGCAGGCAGCCATCTATTCTCACCTTCTCAGGCTTGTGGCTACAACAGTTGGCATTCCATTTTTCCTGCCTGCTCTTTTTAGATGTTTCTTCCATCTGATTAGTCATTTAAAATCTTCCTGCAGTGTTTGTTGATCTTCACCTGTTTGTTTCTTTTCCTGTGTTTAGAGGTTAAAATGCTATGTTGGTACATACTTAATAAAGCCTAACAAGAGGTGAATCCACACATCTATTTGAACTAAGCAGATGGCAAAGCGTAGTTTGAGAGTTGTATTCCTGACTGGTGTGCCTGCCTTAAAATAAGGAAATTTAATTGGGCTTGATCTGGAAACTAAGGAACTCAACATAAAAAGCTAAAGCCCAATTATACTAATTGTTTAATAATGTTTTCAATAAAAATTTCTTTTAATTTGCTAACTGTAACCCCAATGTGTAACTGCTTCCTATCAAACCTCAGAATGAATTTGGTTATTACCGCTAGCAATAACCTTAACAATGTATGAGGTGTGACCAAAAGATATGGTAAATATTTGAATGAAAAAAAGTTATAGTAAAAGACACATGGTTATTAATACTATTCAAAATACTCTTTCTGACTTTGAACATATCCCTCATTCTTGCCTCTCTCTGAAGCAGTTCTGCAAGTCTGCTTTCTTGAACACCTTTAGTTGTGCTGTTTTGGTTGTGTCAGTGTCCTGAATTGATTGAAATATTTATCTTTCATGGTTATTTTGACTTTGGGGAAGAAAAAGAAGTCATATGATGCAAATTCAGTGAATAAGGTGGATGAGGACACACTATAATAATTTTATTTGACAGAAGTTACTGTACCAGAAATGATGAGTGACACAGAGCTTTGTCATGATGGAAGATAAAACTAAAACTTTCATGAAAGACTTTCAAAACTGCTTCAGAAAGCGGCAGGAATGTTGGGATAAGTGTGTTCGAAGGTAGGGGGAGTATTTTGAGGGGAATTAATAGCAATGGGTCTTTTACTGTAATATTTTTAAAAATTTAAATGTCCACTGTACTTTTGGATCCACACCTCATATATTAAAATCTTGGAAAGGTGGCATTTCTTGTGGCTTCTGAATGTATAATCAGGAATCAGGCCACCTGCATTGTCCAAACTCTGAGAATAAACAATGTGAATCAAGAACAATGAGCATTAAATTTTAAACTGTTGAATTAACAGAAAATAACTTGAGTGATCAGTAAGGATTCAATACATATCACTTGAATGAAAGAAATGTTAACCTTCTTGAAGTGAAAGTAATCACCAATGAGCAGAGTAGCTTTATTAGATTGAAACAGAAATTTCAAAATGAGTAGCCATTTGCTTGTTTTGGTGGTAACTGATATCCTATAAGGACCTTCTTTCTTTTCCCATTCTTAAATGTGTCTGTAAAACTAACTTGTGGCCCCCATTTCTATCCTCATTAGCAGAAGGTGCTTTTTATTTGATCATGCCTATCTTTGTCCCGGGCTGGGATTTAGCTCAGTGGCTAGAGCACTGCGCTGCAGTCTCTAAGGTCCTGAGTTCGATTCCCAGCATGGCAAAAATGGGAGAAGGGCCTGGCAATCCACTCCCAAGGCAATCCCGAAACAGTCAGCCATTGAAAACCCTATAAGGGTCTCTATGAGTCGGATACCGACTTGTCGGCACCTAACAACAACAACAACAACCTTTGTCCCAACTGTTTTCTAGGTCCTTCTTTTCACTACAATTTTTCCTTTCTGAGAAGCCTACTCCCTCTCCTCCTTTTTAAAAGACTGCTTCCTATTAATGTTGTTTCCTTTGGCTTCTTACAAAATGACAACTTTGGTATCAGAATCAAGGTTTTCTAACTTGAAGTTTCCTCATCATTTTAGGAGATGATAAAAAATATTGGGCTGGGATTTAGCTCAGTTGGTAGAGCGCTGCTACAGTCTCTGAGGTCCTGAGTTCGATTCCCAGCACCAGAAAAAATGGGAGAAGGACATGGCAACCCACTCCCAAGGCAATCCTGAAACAAACTGCCATTGAAAACCCTATGAGGGTCGCTATGAGTTGGATACGACTCAATGGCACCTAACAACAACAACATTAAAAGTATTATTGAGCTACAACTTTAGAGTTACAGTTCCTTACCTTTTCAACTGAAATATCATTTCTCTTATATTCCACTTGGGCAACTTGCATCCATGACTACATCTTAAATCTTTACCTCAAAGAAAAGATACTCACTTCTGAAATCTTAAACCCAGCCGTTTTAGCTCTATCTTTAACTCACACTTAACCTCCCTTTATCTTGACTTCTTCCTAATTTCTTCTCCAAATAACCTCACCTGTTGCCATTTTATTAGCATTAACAAATCTATCCATTTCTTATTTTCAGATAAATGTTTCAGTAAATTGAACAAAAGAATCTTTCTCTTCCTGGGAAACCTTATGGATTGTGTGGTCCTTCCCTTGTTTCTCCCATTTCATTTTCCTAGGAAGAATACCAAAATTCTATGTTTACATTTCATTATCCAATTAACCAAACTTATTTTTAAAACCCTGCATCATTTTCTTCTTCCAAGCTCTCAAAACTTCCTGTTCACTCTTTGGTACACGATAGATTTATTTCTGCTCTTCTACTCAATTGAATCCCTTCTCCCCAAAGCCACTTATAACATAATTAAAATGACTCTTATAGCATCATACCTCTGTCTAGACATTCAATACAGTTAACTGCTCTTTCTTCCTTGAATTTCTATCTGATCACCACCCCACGATGTTACTCTTTCCATATGTCTTTCCCATCTCCTTTGCCTCTCTCTTTGCTCCTTGATGCTCCTAGTTTGCTCAATTTCCCAACAAATGTTGGTGTTTCAAGCAGTATGCTCTTGGTCCTTCTCTCTTCTTACTATACACACTTTTCTTAGGAGTTTTGGTCTATAGTCTTTATTAGAATATCATTACTACTTATATGTTAAGGTTTCTTTCATATTTCTGGCCTCTTTTTCAAAGACACATCTACAGAAATGTCTATCAAATATCTGTACTATATGTGCTAGAGGCACTGAAAACTCAACTTGTAAAACACTAAGTCCTTTGTTCACATGCTCCCATCTCCTTCCTATCCCTAAATCTGATCCTTTCCTTAGAGTCTCCAATTTGGAGATTAGTACTGCTACCTACTCAAGCTCTCAAGCCAGAATGAGAAATATCCTAGAAAATGTCTTCTCTACTAGACATCTTCTCATCACATCTTCTCTTTTCTTTTTTTTACATGTCATCCCTGTATCTCTCAACTGTCATTGGTTACCTCAGGTTCTCTTTACTTTTTATCTAAATTACTGTCATAGCTTATTCTAACTGCCTCATTCCTGAGGACCTACACTCCATATTCTGCCATTACTCCTATGATTACAGTTCTCTCAGCTTCTTTATTGGTTGGATAAAGAACAAGTGAATAAAGACAATATGTAAAGCCTTTAAAGATCTGCAGCTCCCCCACCCACTTCCTGTCATGTTAATCCATCCCACTGATATTCAAAACTGCACCAGCTCCAACCCTTGCATTACTTCTATCACATTCTCCCACCACCTTGGAGTTTCTCCCATCTTTCCTCCTTTCTCTACCAGAAAAGCACAGTTGGTAGAGTGCTGCTCTGCACTCTTTAAGGCACGGGGTTTGATCCCCAACACGACAAAAATGAGAGAAGTACCTGGCAGCCCACTCCTGAAACAACCCCAAAATAATTAGCTATGGAAAACTCTATGAAAAGCGGAGAAACACTGACATAGTGCCAGGCATTGCACCCTGTCAGGGAGTGTTTCATCTGTTGTGCATAGAGTTGCTGTGAGTCAGATTGACTCAATGGCACCTAACAACAATAACAACAACAATCTTTCAACTTTCCATCTAAGTTATTTATGTCTTTTGTGTAACTTGCTTTTTGCTCTATTACTTTTGTAGCTCTCTCTAGCATAATTCTTGTCATTGTCACTCCCTCTTTTTTTATGCAGACTGTTTCCTAAGAATGTGAATTGCAACCTTTATGTCAGTCATAAGAATTTCAAATGCTGCATAGTGAATAATATGTGCTCAATTAATATATTTTGGATATAGGTGGATAAAATTATAAAAGTCAGGTGACCATCATTTGTGCCATTTATCCTTTCAAATGTCATCTTTAGAATTGTGTTTCTTACAGGAATTTTGTTCCTAAATATGAGGAATCCAATAACATAAATTTTTACTTTGCACATTCAAAGTCTCTGCTTTCTAATGTTCAGTTTACATTTAGAGTCAATCTTTTTCCATTAATCTTACTGAGGAAAATGTACAGGAATAAAACAGATAAATTCTCCAAAGGAAAGCAGACTCTTTTTAGAAATAAACACAAATATCTAATTGAAAATCCAGTGGAAAGAAAAATTAGACCTTTCAAACTTGAAATGGAAAGAGCTTACCTGAGCCACTTGATCTATAGTAGGTTAACAAACTAGTTCCTTTATCAACAATATAAGAGTGAAGAAATAGCAGCTCATTAATTAATATAGATTCTATTCACATTTCCAAAAGATTATTCTAATAATGTTTTTGAAACTCTTCTTCCTTCATTACAGTCAACGGAGATAGCCAATGAACAATTTTAGCAAGTGCATTCAAATCTACAAATAATCTATAGTATAATCTTCAACCATATTTGCCCAGGAGAACTCTAATGAAGTACAGAATTTTAGTGATTTATCATTTTGGGATGTGTATGCCAAGGCAGGATATAGACAACCTTCTTTTCTGCAGAGCAGTGTTGACACATATCTGCTCAAATACATTAATGTTTCCATCCCAACTGACTCAGTTGGCAAGAACAAGCTCCCTCCATGTTGTGAACATGGAACTAGGGAGGGAGCACTGAGAAGGGACAGGCATTTTATAATTTGTCAAGATATGTATTCCAATGCTTATTAAAAAATAAATACAAGTTCCAACTTAAGATATTAAGCTGATGACCTCTTATCCTTTATGATTGAACTTCAAAGAAGTTCCTAACTAAATGAGCCAATTATTATATTGCCATATATTTTCTGTTCCTTCCTGTTAAATCATGCATTTGGTGTCATATAGAAGTTTTATGCTTATTAAAAAATAACCAGTATGTATGAGCTTATGAAAGGAAACCTCACTCAGATTTTTAAAAAGCAAATGAGAACCTTCAAATCTAACTTGAGCCATATGGTACACCCAGAAACACTGGTAAAAAGAAAGTTAAACCTTGAATATATTAATGATTTTTAACCAACAGAAAAAATGCATTTTTCCATCTTTGCATCTGAAATGATTTCTGAATAGGGCTTTATGGAATACATTTCAAATTCAGTAACATATATCTAGTATTGATTTTATTATTGGTATGCTTAAAGATAGTGCCTGATTTGAACAAAACAAAACTTTAGCATTCTGTCTTAATACTGCTTTAGAGACTTGAAAATATCTACAACTGATTTTCCATGTACTTCATTATGTCTCAAAAATTTCATTGACCTGATCTCAATGTAAAGACAAAAGCACAACTAACCCATTGTGGTGTGCACCAACGTGACTCTAGAGCAGGGAATCTCCATTCTCTTGCCACACAATTTTTTGGCCTCCATGCAAATTCTCTTAATTTATGCTAATATGTAAATTATCTACTAAAATCCTGCTTCCAGTTTTTTTTTTTTCTTTTCTCAAAATGCCAGTGAAGAAAGCACTGGAAAGTAAAGACTTGTTACACTGATGGGGAACACCTGCACTACTATACATTCCTCTCCATTGGATTTTCAACATTAAGGGTACCAGTCCTTTAATAAAATCAAGAGAGTGCTTTAATTCCCTATGTATTGAAGAGGAAACTTCCTAAATAGTTTACACAGATAGTATCTACTAGTATACAACACTTCTTATTTTTTAATGTCTCAATAAACACTTATTGAGATGTGATTATATTTTCCTATTAAAGCTAAGAAGAATATGCGCTATTGTATTTTTTTCCTGGTCAACAATAAGCTGAGTTTGTTTTGCTACACTGTGGGCTTCACAGTGGGATGGAATGAAACATCCTAACAAAGAATCTCAGCATAAACAGCAGCTAGGCAGTTGCTTTTACTTAAATCTGTGTGCACTAAAATTATACTTCTTCCATTTTTCCTAGGAAATTCCTTTTCACCCATGACCCATTAAAAATGTGTGTTTTCAAGATCCCAGATCTTTAGCCGGGCACAGTGGCCCACGCCTGTAATCCCAAGGGCTTGGGAGGCGTAGGCAGGGGGATTGCAAGTTCGAGACCAAAGGCAGTCTGCGTAACTTAGTGAAACCCTGTCTCAAAACATAAAAGAATGGGCTGAGGGTGCAGCTCAGTGGTCCAGCACATGCAAAGCATGCAGGCGCAAGGCCCTGGCTTCAAACCCCAGCACCACAAAAAAAAAAAAAAAAATCCCAGATCTTTTAGGTAATAATCATTTTATGAAGGAAAAGGTAATCAACATCTGCAATATTAGCACCCTGACATCCAATCCTGCCTGACCTTGGAAGCTAAGCAGGGTGGGCCTGGTTAGTCTTTAAATGGGAGACCACTGGGAAATACCAGGTGCTGCAGGATAGGGAGAAGGACTCCTGAAATAATCCACCATTTGAAAACCCTATGAATAGCACAGAAGCACTGACAATAGTGCCAGACATGGCACAGTATCAGGGAGGTTTTTGTTCTGTTGTACATAGGGTCATTAGGAGTCAGACCCAACACGACTACCACCTAACAACAACAAGGCGATCAATACCTTCAAGACACCTACGATAACTAAATATCTCAGTGAATTCCTACTGTTCCTTAGATGAGGAGTCAAATAGCCTTTCTCATGATATTTCTTTGATTAGCAGTATCATTTGATTTTTAAGGAGTTACTTTGTATTTTAATACACCTATTTTTGTACACATCAAGAAGGTAGAGATTTTTTTGATGATAAACCAGATAGCATTGAAGAATATATTTAATTTAGATCTAGACAGCAATTGTTGCTATCAACCGGTAGAAGTAGCAAAGTATTTAGTTAATTTATTTAGTAATTTGTGTGTCTCCAGAACAGGACCCAATAGTTTTTGTATATTGTTTAGTGCACCTGAAAAATGGGGAAAAAAATGACAATTGAGAAAAGTAAAGTCGCAGTGAACTTAATACAGTAAATTGTATGAGAACCATAGAAAACCTAATAATTATACTAATTATTTTGAGGAAATAATTGGTGTTAAAATTATATTTTGTTGTTTTTTCCAAGGCTCTTATTCTGCTTGATTAAAATTATATTTCCAAATTCAAAATATGTTTTGATTATCTAGGCACAAACTCAGACCTAGTTGTGTCTATAAAGATAAGAATTATTTAATTTTTCATCATCTGGTAGCTCTTTGAGTTTATTCATGAGACCATAAAGAGAGATACCTAGAGGTTGAATCTGTTCTTCTGGTAAAGATCTGAAATCCTATTATTTGGAATTATTAATCTTAGCTTATGTTGCAAAAATACAAAGAAATACATAGCTATGAAAAAGAAGACAAAAAAAAGGAATATAGCAAAAATACACTAACATTAACTAAATCCTATAAACTACACAAAAGTGCTGGCAAGTTAGGGTTTACGCTTAGGGAAAGCCTAAGGGGTAAGACAAGGCAAAGGATGCAGAAGAGCTTGTCATTTAAAGTTCTCCAGACTGTCATTTGAATCTCCCTGTAATCAGGCATGAAACAATCAAGAGTACAGAGGTCTCATGTTGAGTGAGGAGAGGCAATAACTCCTGGGAGAAGACCCGATGAGCCTTGAGTTACCTGCTGAGATGTTCAAGTCCCTGGGGCAGAAGGTTGGTACTCAGACCCTCAGTTCTTTAAGTCACTTAATATGATGAATTGGCAAATCAGAAAACTTTGAACTAGAATATTTCCATTACAGGAATTAGGCTTTCAAACCCTCAAGAAAAAAACAGTTACAATTTCTCAGAAAATTACTAACTTATCATTGTTCCAGAAATATAGCAAAAGAAAAAGAAAGATGGAAACTTTGAAGTAGAAACGCAGCTGACCAAATGAATGAGAGAATCAAGAAAGCAAAGACCAGTGAGAGACTCATCTTAGTACAGTACAAGCCATTTGACAGCTTGACAGTGTAGATATTTGCTATTGTAGAAGGTGTGTAGTTCATTGCTGCAAATAGAATTCTCAGGAGTAAGATAAATTTACATTCTTTTGCTAAGGAAGATTGGTTCATTCTTTATCAGTATATTCATAATGGTATATGTGTACAGAAATGATGTGGCTATTCAAAATTCCATGTTTCTAATGTTCAACATACATATAAAGTTAAAGTGCTTACAAAAATCTTCACAAGTAATTGGAGGTAAATTTAAAGTTGGCTGCAATAGATAAATGTCTACTTTCCTGGATGTTAAAGAAACAAGTTTGGCATCCTTTGGTCCCAGAATATTTCGCATTCTTCATGTTACAAGATGCAGAGTGTACAAGATGACTTTAGAATGTATCACCATCTTTTATTTTCAAATAATGCTTTATGAAACACAATCATATTAACATCTGATGTATCTTCTAATATTTTAATTATCTTATTTTATTGCTAAATTGACTAATTTGGATCTTACTTTTTTCACTTGCTATTAAGTCAGAAATGTTTCTGTGATACCACATACTCTTTGCAATTATGATTTTTAATGATGACACAACATTCAATTTTGTAGTGTCATCATAATTAACATGAATCTTATAATTGGGTATTTGGATATTTAAATCATTTTTAATCTTTTTTTTTTTTGAGGTACTGGGGGTTGAACCCAGGGCTTCAAGCTTGCATGCTTTGTAAGTGTTGGACCGCTGAGCTGCACCCTCAGCCCACTTTTTTTTTTTTTTTTTTTTTTTTACTTTTTTGAGCAGGGTCTCACTAAATTATGCAGACTACCTCTGGTCTCGAACTTATGGTCCTCCTGCCTCCGCCTCCCTAGCCGCTGGGATGATAGGCGTGCACCACTGTGCCTGGCTCATTTTCAATTTTTTAAAGCTAAAATGTTTTCCTGAGGTATTTGGGTGCATAATACTTGTTACTATAGTAAGAATAAGTAAAATATACTGTCAGAAATGGAATTACTGGCTCAAAGGTTATGACTTGCATCTAACTTTTAATTACTGTTTTAAATTTCATAAATAATATATAAAAAATTAAAATTAAACAGTAGACAGGTATTTAAATGAACTTAATAGTCTTCTTTTGTTCTTTGTCTCACATTTTGCTCCTCATGGGTATTCTTAATTTCATGCCATTCCTTTCATTTTCAATGCTTTTACATGGGCATATGTGCGCTTGAAGAGGAAGATTTTGTTACACAGAATTGTATAAGCATTATGTAACTTATATACTTCACAATATATCCTAAACTCTATTGTAGTTATTATATTTCTTCTTAATTTTCTAAAATGTAGAAAGTACTCCAAATGTCCTCATCCAGATATGTGTACATTAGTATATTTATTTTTATTTTATATGTTGGGTGTCATCAAGTCAGATCCAGCTTATAGTTACCCTATGTAAAATGGAATGAAACACTACCCAACACTGTGCCATGCAGTGCATATGATCTTCTCATGTTTAAGCCCAATGTTGCAGTAACTGTTTCTTCTCATTTTGAATCGTGCCACATCAGGAAAAAGAGGTTCCAGGGACTTTACTTCATTCCTGTCATTAAGGTTTACTCTACTTTGAGGAGGCAACTCTTCCCCAGTTATTTCTTGACTGCCTTTCAGCCTGGAGGGTTCATTCTCTGGCACTATATTTGACAGTGCTTCTGCTAATCAGAGGGCTTTCTATGGCTAATTGTTCAGAAGTGGGCTGCTGGGTCCTTCTCTCTAGTCTGTCTTAGTCTGGAAGCTCAGTTGAAACCTGCCCACCATGGATGGCCCTGATAGTATCTGAAATACCAGAGGCATAGCTTTCAGCATCACAGCAATATGAAAGCCCCCACAGCATGGCAAGCTTAGAGACATGTGGAGGTTATTTTATATGATATATATAAAGTAAAATTTCTAGAAATCTATAATGAATAAGCAGCTTCTTCCAGTTATCATCTCTACTTTCTCCTCATCCCTCTTTTCAAACACAAGTGCACTTAAATTTTTCTGTTTGCCATTTGAAAAAATTCATTTTTAAAAATTTATTTTTAAGAACTAATTTCCAGCAATACGCTATCAATTATTCAAAGTGTCAGCACTCATTATACAAAGAAATCAGTTGTAAATCAGGTCAGATGCTGATTTTTCTGAGTGGTTTATTTGGTTGTGAAGGGTGAGAAGTCTTTTTCCCAATTATGAAATATTGGGCTCTGATGCTTGTTATTAATAAGGCCTACTGATTGTGCAGGGAAGTAAACAACATGGCTTCTAGGAGATGGCTTGAAGATGAACCCATGAGAAGAAGCCTGAGAGTTTATGGAAGGTTTATTCATGCTGAGACCTGTGTGAGAGATTAAACCCATGCAGGATGGCCTTAGTTCTGCCTTCAATTAGATTGGAGGCTATAAAACAGTTTAGAAGAGTAGTTTTCACCACAGTGAATGGAAAGGACAAAGGGCAAAGGGTAATTAGCTTCTGACCTGAAAGAGCTCATAAAAGAAGGAAATTCCAGTAAAACAGTTTCACTTTGGCCATTTCAATAGTGTATATGCACGTGAAGCAGTATGTGTTCTTGAGTAATAGAAGCCTAGTTTTATCAGAATACTACATGGCAAATCACAAACCCAAATGGCCACATGGGCAGGCAGTCACAGCCATGAGTGAAGCAGCCTGAGCTGGCGAATGTGAGAGTGCATGCACTATCCAGAGGCTCAAGTGCAACCGAGTCCTGCTATTTGGGATAAGGTAGAATGTGAGTCAAGGGTTGTTATAACATCTGATGTTTTAAGAGAGCTAGAAATTGGAATGTTCATGTGAAATCTGCTGTGTATAAATGTTGATAATTATTTCCATTTTGAAACAATAAATGGGTGAATCAACAAGGATCTACATGATAAACCAAGTCCAATGACCTCCAGGATGTGACCTTCAGCCAAGCTACTTAGGCCAGCTATCCGGTACCAAGTCTGTTAAGCCACGGTAGAATAGGTTGAATTAATTCCAATGACACAGTATCTCATTCATTCAGTGATGATTTATTGAGTGAATATCAGTATACAATGCCCATTTTATATTAAATGCCAAGTAACAGTGACTTCAACAAGGTAAAGTATCTTCCTGTCCCCTGTAAGGACCTAAGTACAAGCAGTCCAGAACTGATATGTTAGCTCTGCCTTCTTCAATACATAGCTTCTATATCATGACCAACATGTCTGCTCCAGCTCCTGCCATCAAGTTCTCTTATCATTGTTCCAGGCAGTGGGAAGGAAAGACAAAGAAATGAAGAAATGTCGGGCATGGTCATTCCCTTTATTATACCACCCAAAAGCTTCACCTGATACTTTTTACTCCTATCTGGTTGGCCAAAACTTTGTCACATGCCCAATCCTAGCCACTCACTGGCTGAAAATATATTTATTTATTTGTGATTGGCAACCGTATACCCATCTAAACTTTAAAGAATCCATTTTTTTAAAAAAAGGAATAGGTAGCATTATCTACCACTACAACCCTACTGTATAAGAAAGTGTTACGTGAGGTAAGTTCCAATAAAAATATCTCACTCTAAATGTATATTTCATACTCAAAAGTGGTTTGAATTCCAGGTGTGAACACACCTTTAAGAAGGGACAGTATCCAAAAAAAAAAAAAAAATGGAAAAGTACAATCAAAGACATAAGAGCTGGAAAATATGGTGCTTTATGCAATACTGGAAGTTTGGCTCAGAACATGATTGGCTTTCTCAGCACAATGAGACTCCCTACTGGGAGAATGCTGTGGAGAAGTCAGAGTCACTGAAGCTGGCTTCCCATCCTGGATCCTTATTAATTCCAGGGAACTCTTCCAGGCCTAGAAGTTGTGTCTATATTCTATCAGAGCAGGCCACTTCATGAACTGGGGACCAGCCTGAGAAAAACCTCTGCCAATCCATAAAAATGATGCCTGTTCTAAATCACCCAACTGTATCACCCATGATTAGAAAATAAAAGCTCCCCACAAAAAAGGCTAGGTCCTCATGGCACCAAAACCAGCCAGGGCTATGGAGATAAAGAACAGACATGAGAATATGCAGCCCCATTGATCAAGTCTCAAAACGTGTCAAAACACACTGCTTGACTTCCAGACCTGATGTCAATCTTCAGAAGTTTATTTTCCTTTATTTCCTCTTCATTTGTCATTCAATCTTTATTTTCCTTCATTACATTTAAAACATAAGGTTTTCTCAACCCATGACCTTGAGCTTTCTGTTTGCAACCCTGTTCCCAAATTTTCCAGGAGCTCTAAAAGCAGCTCTTCTTTTAACTCCAAATCTCAAAATCCAATCTCTATCCCAAACATCAGCCTGCAGCCGTAGCCCTGTGGCATCTGATCCCGTCAGATCTCGGAAGCTAAGCAGGGTCGGGCCTGGTTAGTACTTGGATGGGAGACCTCCAGAGAACACCAGATACTGTAGGCTTGGGAGAAGGACCTGGCAACCCCCTCCCAAAAATCAATCTGCCATTGAAAACCCTATGAACAGCAGAGAAGCACTGACAATAGTGTTTCACCTGTTGTATACAGGGTTGCTATGAGTCAGATACCGACTCGATGGCACCTAACAACAACAACAACAATCCCAAACATTCTGCCCCATTTTTCTCCAAAACCAATCTCCCATTACCCCAAAAAAGAGGGAGGAGTTCCAGTAAAATAGAGACTGCACAATTACCATACTAGTACTGGCATGAGGTTGTCACAGAGAGCTTGAGTAGAATGGTAACAGTAGGGTAAGAAAGAAGGGGAAAAGGTGAGGGATATTGATTATAAGTCAACTCGACAGAACTGGAATCTGATTATGGAAAATAGGTTGAGGAAGGATTGTTAAGATGACATTGGAATTTCCAACATGGTAGCTGTAAAAATGGTCATTCATTAAGAGACAGGAATTCAGGAAGGCAACTGGCGAGGTTGAGGCATTTAGTTTGTGATATGAGGCACTGTTTGGTGCTTATGCATATAGTGTGTATTTCTATTGGGAGAAGAACCTGGCAATACATTCCCAAAAATCAGTCCACCACTGAAAACCCTATAAATAGCAGAGAAGCACTGACAATAGTGTTTCACCTGTTGTATGTATGGTTGCTATGAGTCAGACACCAACTGGCCAGAACCTAACAACAACAAAATGTATTTCTATCAGTAGCATTGTTGTATCATTAGCATCACTAAAGATATGCACTAAATTTTTATTATGATAAAAGGAAACAAATGTTATCATGGGATTTTTCTCTCTAATAAAGGAATCCTGATAAGTATCCTAGGTCTGCTTAAATAATTGTAGTGTCAAAAAATAAACCCAGACAAGGTAACGAAAGACTTTATTCAAGAGGATGATTGAAATAGGGGAAAGGGACTGTTGTGCGGTAAATATGCTTCACTCGTGAGATCTGCATGTGTCTCATTGATTAGTCTAAAAATGGCTTTTCTATGATAGGGAGGAGTATTTATATGGCTAGAAAGAAACTGGTGTGGGAACTGGGAAGATGAGGGGACACAAAATACACATTTGATGAGGGAATGCTCTTCCCTGAGGCCAGCTGATTTCTGGGAGGGGCCATTAAGGAGCTTGTTCCAAGTTTCAATGCTGAAGTTCAGGGGTCTGGGAGAGGCAGAGGAACTGACTACAGTTTGGTCAAGTTCAGTTTTAGTATGTATCTTGTCAGTAGGAATGCACAGTTTAACTCTTCATGAAGAAATGAGTAGGAATTTAGATAGCCTGTGTCTGGCTTTGTCTGAGTAAGCAAGGGGGTGAGGGTCACTCATGAGGTTTATCTCAGTTATGGAGGGAACGGCATTTCTTTGTAGGAAACCATCTCTTACAATACAAAATTTGGGGAGCAGTTTCATGATCATCACTCTTTTCCAAGGGCACAGGGCTTGGATAAAATTTAACATTGTCAGTTACATTTCAACCTGATCATTCATTTCAACAAGTAACTAACCTAAAGCTCCTAAAATATATTTCAAAACTCAATAATTAACTCTGAAAACTAAATACCTCTGGTGAAAAACTAGAAAATTTTAATTTATTTCATTTAAGTATTAGAAAAGCTAAAATGAAAACGGTTATATAAAGTCACTGTGACAAGGAAAGAAAATTTGACACTTAAATTTTTTCCTTAAATTTATATGGCCTATCAGTTTCTTAAATGATAGTCTTCCTCCTCTCTGCCTGTTTCTTTTGTTGAACTTCTTTGGATGGCACTCTGATCCTTCCTCTTGTATTTGTATTTTCTATCATGTTCTCAAATAAGCCATTAAATAATGCCAAGAGGACCATTTTCCATGGAATGTTATCATGATTTACTAGATTTGCAAACATATTATTTAGATAGGGGGATGGGAGTGTCTCTTGTATATCACATAGAAGTTGGCCCATGCACTCAATAAAAGCTCATTATGGAAAGATTATAAACGTATAACAATACATTTTAAGTGAGATGCGATGATCCGTAAAATTGGTGTAGCTAATTAGCAGATCAAATCTCTGTAAGAACTAGATGTCTTTAATATCCTGCAGTTGCTTAATTCTATAGGTATTTTACTATCCACAAATGTTTAGTAAAATTAAATAATAATATAAACGTTCAGTGGGATTAAAGCAACTGTAAAATGAAACCAAACAAAATGAGTTTATTTTGTTAATAGAATAAAGAGAATCCCAGTGTTAATATAACATTACACAAAATCTAGAGCAAATATCCTCTGAATCCCAGCCTCATTTCACATGTAATTAACCTTTCTCAATCAAGCTAAGCATCCTTTACACCTCCTTCTCAACTGCTGCACATACACGTCTCTCCTTTCATGTGAATAAAAGGCAGACATCAATTTAGACTAGTAATACTGCCTCACAGTGTGCTTCCAGAGCAACATCAAGCCAAGAGTATTTGAATACTAATCATTTCCTTCAGCTCATAGGTGTATTTAACAAATCTTTCTGCTTGAGGAAGTAGGAAACATTTGATGCTAATGGAAAACATGTTTTTATAGTGAAATCTTCTTAACTCTTGGTCACAACTGAGATGGACATGTATTATATTTTTCTCCTCTACTGACCACTTCCTGCTTTCTGGTAAATGCTAGAAATTTAGAGGGGGTAGCTCTCTGCTGTAAGTAGGATTCCATACTCTGTCTACAAGGATGGAACATGTTACCTAGACTTGGGTTCATCAACACTTTCAATTCCCATGGACTCAGTGAATGGTAAACAGATGGGCTCAAGACTCCAATCAGGT
Source organism: Pedetes capensis (assembly GCA_007922755.1). NCBI lineage: Eukaryota > Metazoa > Chordata > Mammalia > Rodentia > Pedetidae > Pedetes > Pedetes capensis. The sequence continues at coordinate 5,788 of VMDO01014839.1, read as the reverse complement.
GATTATACTGACAAATGTGAGAGCAGGGGGATAAAGAATCCCTTTTTCTTGGGATCTGAACATGAGAGGATGTGAAGCTATCACTAGTATAGCTATGATGCTATTACACACATCCAAGGAATAAAGCCAATGCTTGGAGGAGAATCCAGCCAGGAGCAGGGAGGAAACACAACCTCATGATGCTTGAGCCTATAGAGAGCCATTTCCAAAGCCAGTGTTCCCTCAAGACTTCCTAATTATGTATGTCAATACATTATCTTCTCATAATTTGGACAGTGTTTTCCATCATAACCAAAAGAGTTCCAAATGATACAATATCCAGCCAATGTAGTTGTGTTGTTGTTGTTAGGTGCTGTCGAGTCGGTATCCAACTCATAGCGACCCTGTGTACAAAAGGTGAAACACTATTGTCAGTGCTTCTCTGCTGTTCATAGGGTTTTCAATGGCAGATTGATTTTTGGGAGTGGGTTGCCAGGTCCTTCTCCCAAGCCAATGTGGTAGTAGTAACATTTTTAAGACCAGAGACTGAGGAATCATAAACTTGAATTCTAATGCCAGTTCAGTTATTAACTTCCTGAATTTCCTTTGGCAAGTAGCTTGAGCTGAGTACATAGTATCTTCCAGGGTTTGAAAGTACCTTTAAGGTTTTTTTCATAGGTATTAAATGAATCAGCCATACCACCCTGGTGTCCAATCCCATTTGATCTCAGAAGCTAAACAGTGTCAGGCCTGGTTAGTCCTTAGATGGGGGACCGCTTGGGAATACCAGGTGCTGCAGGCTTGTGAGAAGGAATCAGCAGCACACTCCCAAAACAATTAGCCATCTAAAACCCTGTGAATAGCAGAGAAGCACTGACAATAGAGCTGTGAATGGCACAGTGTTGAGTAGTGTTTTGTGTGTTGTACACAGGGTCACTATGAGTTGGACTTGACGGCACCTAACAACAACAACACATAAATTGTACGTACCAGACCCGATGTTACTCAATAAATGGTAGTTGTTATTTTTATAGCACTGAAGTTTTGCAGAGATTTTTTTAAAATGCTAAAACCTAGGTAAGAGGTTTTATTTCAGTAATACTGAATGTTATTCAAGATATTGAGTTTATCTGTATTCTGAAGGTTTTTTAGTTCTGAAAATGTGTTGAGCTCTGCAATTTAGGGACTTCAGAGGGTCAAAAGGAAGAAACTTCTTTTCTGTTCACTTGGTCATGAACCTAAAACTAGCCTCTATTTTTATTGATATCACCCAAGTATGTAGAGATGAAGTGAAGTGAAATAAAGTGAATTGAAATGGCAGTGAACTTTGTAGAAAGTTTGCCCACACAAAAAAATAGATAGGAATGTCCCTTCAAAATGTCCAATGAAGCTGAGCATGGTGGTGCACGCCTGTAATCCTAGTGGCTGGGGAGGTGGAGGCAGGAGGATCACAAGTTCAAGACTAGAGACAGTATGCGTAACTTAGCGAAACCCTGTCTCAGAAAAAGGTTTTTTAAAAAAATGGGCTGAGGGTGCAGCCCAGTGGTCCAGCACTTACAAAGCATGCAAGCACGAGGGCTGGGTTCAACCCCCAGTATCTCAAAAAAAGAAGGAAAAAAAAAAAGAAGAAGAAAGGAAAAAAGTCCAATGAGAATAGATTTTAAGGTGCAATTCTACTTGACTTATAATACTAAGCAATAAATGATAAAACTAGGGATTACAAAAGTTAGTATCAGAATATGAATATTTAAGGATCAGAAAAGGAATAAAAATAAAACTGTGGGCTTTCTGGGCCTCACACCCAGAAGTAAGTAAATGCTAATATAGTTGTGTACTAGGGGTTCGAAGGAAACCAAAATTGTTTCCCACAAGATAAAGAATAAGAGTCAGACTCACTTTTTGAAGTTGATGGCTATTGCTAAATTCTACTGCGATTCTATTGTAGGAAGCTGGACCTAGAGAGATGAGAGAACAGTCTTCCAGATAGAAACTGAATACAGAAGTGAGCCATAATGTGTATTGTATAGATATATCTCCTACCTCTTGATAGAGTAGAAGCCCTTCAATGTTGGTTCTTTACTAAGATGATAGGGCCAGGCGAGGAAAGTCCATTAGGAAGAGAAATGAGAGCAGAGAGGGGAGAAGGAGAAAACACAAACAAAAAACATTCCATTCAACCTATTGTCTTGTGTTCATCTTGAGTGAGTTTAAGTTTATGTAACAGTCTGAAAAAGATTCCAGGGTAGATATTTGAGATAAAATTATAACTTTTATTTTAACAAATCAAAAATCACAAAACCAAAACATATTTATAAAACAAGAACATATGAATACAAAAAATTAGACAACTTAGTCAAAATAGGTGATTATTAAGTTTTGTAACTTGTCACAAGTAGACAAGGGTAGAGCGCTGCGCTGCAGTCTCTGAGACCCCGAGTTCAATTCCCAGCACCACAAAAATGGGAGAAGGACCTGGCAATCCACTCCCAAGGCAATCCCGAAGCACTCAGCCATTGAAAACCCTATGAGGGTAGCTATGAGTCGGATACTGACTCGACGACACGTAACAACAACAACAACTTGTCACAATAGATGGTATACAATTTATACTGGACATAATAAAAAAGAGCATTAGAATATAGTGCTGAGAAATTTATCTGGATCCTAGTACAGAGAAATAGAGTTAAAAATATTAAAAGGAAGTTTTGAAAGTATATTGAAAAGCTTAAATATTGATTCCAGAATAAAATATTAAAATTTTTTTAAAAAATTTGAAAAATAACTGCTAAAAATTTCAGAACTAATTCTAAAACATATCAATTCCTTAGTAGAATGAATAAAAATAAATAATATTTAGTCATATTTCAGTGATACCACATTATCAAAGATCAAGGAAAGAGGTGGCATGATGGTACAGTTCTGCATTCCTAGCACTTGGGGAGCTAAGGCAGAAGGGCCATGAGTTGGAAGCCAATCTGGGTTACCTGGTGAGTTCCAGGCAAGTTTGGGCTACATAGTGAAACTCTGTTTTGAAACCAAAAACAAAACAAGCAAAAGAAAATCAAGGAAAGTAATTTTTAAAACTTTGGAAAATATGGATTATTTACAAAGGAAAGAAAACAGATATCTTGGCAACACTATGTAAGTACATAAATCAATAATATCTTTAAAGTGTCAAAGGAATTATCAACCTAAAATTTGATATAAAGCAGAACTATCATTAAAATAATGAAGAAATAAGCATGATTACAGATATTCAGAGATTTTATTCCTTAGATACTTTTACTGAAAGAATTAGTATAATCATTTACTTGGGAAAAAAGTGATCTCAAAGAAAAGTGGTAGAGAAAATAAAATAGTAATGAGTATAGAACTTAATAAAATTATTATTGCCTTTGTGTGAAAAAAATTACTAAACTTAAAACAAATAGTACTTTTATATGAAAAGCAAAACAAAAAATTGTGGCTAGTATTAGCAAGATTGAATGTTACTGGAATGCAAATGTACTGAGTCTCTGTCAGAATTAAGTGGGTCATATGAATAACTTTAGACTGTTATTAAGAAAAACATAATTACGTGTGAATATTTTTAATTAACTCAGCAAGCCAGACATAGTGGTACATGCCTACATTCCCAGAGACGCTGGAGGCTGAGGCAGGAGGAGTTCAGGTTTGAGGCCAGAGACAGCCTGTGCAACTTAGCAAGACCCTGTCAAAAAAAAAAGTTAACTAACCAAAAGAATAGCCTTGTACAGGTTCAAAACCAAAAAAATATATAATTATCAAACTAAAGGTAGAAAGAGAAGAAAAAAGAAAAGAAACAACAAATATAAATTTAAATTAAAAGCCAATTAAAATAAGCACTAATATATTAGTAAATAAATAAAATGGATGAAACATAGATATGAAATTTTTGAGGGGAGATGAGGTCAGAAAGGTGGAATAAAAGCTGTCTTTCCTTGTTTTCCTACAGAAACAATGATTTAACAATATAAATGGAGGCTATTAGAATTCCAGTATCCAGTTAGAAGATTATAGTAATCCAAGTAATCAAAAAGCCAAAGCAGTGGTATTGAAATAGATGAGAAGAGATATTTTATCTACCTATGTCCCCACTCCAAGTCAGCACAGGTCAACACCAAATGAGAATTCTGGGACTCACAACTTCTCCTTCAGGGGAAAAGAGAAGAACAGAGCAAGTGTCTAAACTTTGGCATTGTGGAGTGGAGGGAGCCCAAAGTACTTCTTTCTGACTTGCTAATTCAAGAGACAGGAGAAATCTAACAACTCCAATCTTCCTCAGATGGAAGGAAGATGAGTGAGGAGTGTCTGATATTCCAGACCTTTGAAGGGATTCCCAAGGAAAGGATATTTCTCTTATCCGCCTTGGGGCACTCACAGGGAGCTGGCATGCTTTGGACACATGATGGCTACTAATAGCAAGGGAGAGCAAGTAGATTTGCTGCAGTAACAGTAGAGAATTTGAAGTGTCACAGATAGACACCAGAGGGAGCAACTGATTATGAGCTACTCAAAAAGAAATTAAAAGGCTTTCTAAATGACAAATGGTGCATACTGGACCAGAGAAGTCCTCCACCCCCAGAGTTTTAGAGACTTCAGAATCTCTAGCCAAACTAGTTGGTAAAGATCTTCCCCTACATGACACCAGTTGAGAAGACTGGGACAGTAGCTGTTTTAACAAATGCACGGGTCTAACATATCATGTAACACATTAAGGAATAAGGAAATATTGCCTAAACAAAAGAGCAAATTAAATCTGCAGAAACTGATGGTGAAGAAACAGAAATCCATGAATTACTTGACAAAGAATTCAAAATTACCATCATATTGTACTATATTGTACATATTACTATATTGTACAATCCCAAGCAAACTATATATAAACAAAATGAGATTTTCAACAAAGACATGGAATATATAAAAAGAATCAAATAGAAATTGTGGAGCTGAAGAATATAATAATTCACCAGAGAGGTTTGAGAGCAGACTTAATCAAGCAAAAACATATGAACTAGAGAACAGGTAATTTGAAATTGTCTACCAAGAGAAACAATAGGAAAAAGAATGAAAAGGACTGAAGAAAATCTAAGAGACTTAAGAGACCTCATCAAGAGCATCAACATATGCATTACAGAATTTACAGGGGTGGAAAAGATAAAAAGGGAGGGAGGGAAATAAAGAGGGAGAGAAGGAAAAAGAGGAGCAGAGAGGAGAGGGGAGAGAGAGAGAGAGAAAAAAAAAAAACAATCTAGAAGCTGATTTGAAGAAATAATGGTTGAAAATTTCCCATGTGTAGGGAAGGGAATAGACCCAGTGGACTTCAACTATAATGTAATCAATGAATCTAGGAAGACATGTTATGATCATATTGTCAAGAATTAAAAACAGAAGAATTTTGAGAGCAGGAAGAGAAAAGCAAAGAGAAAAGTCATATACAAGTAAAGCCCCTCCCTCAACACATAAGACTGGACATAGAATTCTCAGCAGAAGGCTTGCAGGCCAGGAGAAAGTGGGATAATATGTTTAAAGCACCAAAGGAGAAAAAATACAAAATAAAATTCTGCCAAACAAGAATATTATACTCAGGAAAACTATACTTCAAAAATTAAGGAGAAATAAAAACTTTTCCAGATAAACAAAAGCTAAGGGAGTTCATCATCACTAGAACTACTTTAGAAGAGGTTCTAAAGGGAGTTCTTCAAATGGAAACAACAATTTTATGCTGTTAACAGCAAAAAAATTCAACTGTAAAGTTCACTGGAAAAAGGTAAATATATAGACAGATACA